>VXAY01006797.1:1536238-1563482 GCA_013399855.1 Oxyruncus cristatus | reverse complement strand
CCCCTCCCTCCCCTCCCCTCCTCTGCTCTCCTCTGCTCTCCTCTACTCTCCTTGCCTTGCCTCACCTCCCCTCGCCTCTTTTCCCTTTCCTTTCCATTTCCCTTTCCTTTTCTTTTAGTTTCTTTTCCCTTTCCTTTTTTCTTTTCAAAAAATTTGCAAAGTGAGTTGGGAACACTGTTAGCATTTATATCAGTATTTGAAATCAAGTGTCACTGTATCTCTTCCAGGACTGATTTAGGGTGTTAGAAAATCAGAACCTCATCTGGAAGCTGTGATCCCTTCCTAATCTCTTAGTATCTCATATTCCCATTAGACTGAAATGTATCAATTTGCTTTCTGGAATAATGCTACTGTTTGGTTTGAGATATCAGTATCACTACTATTGAAAAAGTTTGTGAATTAAGTATCAAAATAGCTAAACTTAGAAAAAAATCAATGTATCCCCTTAAAAGCAGGGCTGAAATTCAGGAGACTGTGCATATCTTCGTGGTGAAGAAAGCCCAGGTACGTGAATTCTAACCAGGATGTTCAGGACATTTCCCACACTAATTCTGCACAATTCTCATACTTGACAGCCTTATACCATTGTTTTCAGATGCATCATGTACATTAGCCTCAGAAAACAAAAACCAAAACAAGAATATACAGCCAGAAACTTTGCAGCTTACCAGAACATAAGTTTCCCTGGTGATACGGGCAGGAAAAGTCATCCATTTCACAGTACTTGCCATACACCTTGCCTAGCTTGTTTTTGTAGCAGAAACATTTTCCATCTATGCAATTTCCTTGACCACTGCAGATAGGCTGGTCCTGGTGTTGCTTGCACCTCTCTGAAGAAAGCGTGTCTTCTCTACTGGAGCTGCAGTTACCGTCACTGCAATGGGACTGTTCGCTATCAGAAGTTTCATCAGCCCATACTCTTTTGTGGTTTGTACTGTCTCCATACTGGCAGGCACAGCTTTGCTGCACATTTACAATGGTGGTTTCATTGAAACCAATGGGCTTAAGTATGGCATACTTTCTCCCTCCAGCTGTATGACATCCTTTCATTGTAACTGATACATTGAAAAGTACCTAAGAAGAAATAAAGGCAGATTTTATATTTTTATTATTTCCTTGGTTACATTTGCTTTAAATTTTTAACACATAAATAAAGCAGAATCTTAGATTGTATATGAATGTGCAGTAGCTAATAACAGCAAAATACACACTGGTCATTTGTCAAAAATGGTATTTTAGTAATGAGAGGCATCACAAATACAGTCAAAATCCTAACAATAGAAGATTGGCAGCAGTCTACTTTTCAAATTAAGACAGCATAGTTGCAAAAGACAAGTTTAATACAAGTTCAATGGAAATAGATACCCTTCATAAAAATGTCTATAATGAAAGTTCTTCTGCAGAAATGGTCATGCCCAGAGAAACCACACAGGTTTTTTTGGATAGTCCCATCTACTCCTACTAAAACACAGAAAATGGCTCACAACCTAGCAGCAAATTATTTTTTGCAATTCCTACAATGAAGATGGAGAGTCTTCCTGCTCTTGCTGTGGTCCTGGGCAGACCAAGTTCTGCTTCAGAGTGGACCCAGTGCCTAGCTCCTGGCCATGTCATGGCCATCACCACCATGCTCCAGGTCCTCATCCCAGCAGTGTACACTGCAGCAGCAGCTCCCATGGCTTTCCAGAGTCCTGGCACAGGACACCGGATCATTTTGGTGGTTAGAGGATTGCCATAGAGTTTGCATCAAACACTACCAAAACTCTTTGACAGCTCTGACATATGTGATACTTTCACGGGATACCAATCTTCTATTTCACTATTGCTTTTTGTTTTTTGACCAGTAGGCCTCTGACATGGTATTCTCTCTAAGGTTTTATATTTGTTCAGCCTGCTGATGGAAAACAACTCTTTCTTGCCTCCTCACAGAGAAAATATAACCAAGAAGAAGAGATAAGAAAGAAATCCAAGAGAAGCAAATATCTCTACTCTTTACCACCAAAACCTTCCAAATAAAAAAAAGAGAAACCCCGAGAAACTGATTAAACATGAGGTTGAAACTACCCGCAAAGACTAAGGCCATTCATCTCTCATCATTGCCTCTCCCTCCCGCTGCGCCCCCACACGAGAACAGCCGAGCCCTTGGGGACAATGGTGGCTTTGTGGCGAGCGGGGCTACGGCTGCCTACACGGACAACAGGAGAAGAATGCTGTGCAGAAGCATGCACTTAATGTCATATCAAGGGGGCACACAGGCTTTATCTCACCCTTTGCTTTTCTTCCTGTTTCTCAAATGCACCACTACACACATAACCCCTCACTTGCCTACGCTCTCCATGCATGGGATTTCTTCCCTTGGGTTACAGGGCAAAAGTGGAGAAGTTAGAGAAATGGAGAAATTAATTCACACAGCAGGTGTGTATCACATGGGGAGGACAGGATGCAGCTAGGGAATGTTTTTTATTCAACACAGAGCCATGCTAGAAAACATAATCTTCATGTTCAACACAGTACTGGAGGAATGGCAGGGAAATGGGAGGGAAGGGCAAATCTTGTCTTGCGTATTAGCAGTGAAATATGACGGGTCTGAACAGAGCGCTAGAAAGATTTTACCTGTTGAGACTAAATAATTACAACACCGTGAACACTGACACCCACTAATAGCCAAGTTAGTTTTGCACCCCAAAGAGACCACATGATTCCTCCAGAATATAATACACTTTGTGTTTTGGTAAGAAAGGGAAGGAAGAAGGATTAGACAATGAAAGGAATGTGAGAATAAGGAAAAGCATTTTGCCTGTAAACAAATGCTGAAAGAAGGATTTATGCTTAAAATAAATTAATCTCTTAAGGATGGTTCATTTTCAACAGCAGTGGAGGTTTAGGACCACATGCAATCTTTTACAATCAACTGGCTTGGCTTTTTATTAAAAAGAAACAGATATAAATATTTTTCTTTTCATTAAACAGAACAAATTCCTGTCCTATTTCTTATGACATGCACAGGGAACAACACTGGAGAAGAGATGAGTTAAGAAGAAAAACATAGCAAATCTCCCATAAACTGTAGAAGCTAATCAGCAGCATTCAGCCAAAATTCAGAAGAGCATAAAATACATTGAAATATACATTACAATTCACACATTTCAGCTACTGAATTGTTTTTCTATATCTACAAACAGATGTAAGTAAAATCACACCAGCTGAGACATATGTGCACGTCAAGCAGGAAAGAACTCCTTGACCCTGCCCTCCAGAAAACACAGACCTTTTCCTGGCAAACTAAAGGAATTATTCCAGTGGTCCAAACAATTAAATAAATATATCAAGGCACAGAGAAGCTTTTCTGGGAAGAAAACCATGCTCTTTACATTAGCCAGACATCTTCCCCTGCATTTTCATGGTGCATGATGCTCCGTTTCATTCAGTAGGTGGCACCAATCCAAATGGGAATAAAAATTTTAATAATTTGATTTATAAAATAAACTAATTACCTGCAACCCTGATCGTGCATTAAGACTACTAAAGCAAGAAGAGAGAAAGGTGGCGTCTAGTACAGACCCAAGGAACGCAAATTCCAGTGGTTCTTTTTCACCGGGTGATTATCTTTCAACCTCTTTACGTACAGATTTCACCACAATGAACATGGTTGGTTGTGCTCAGTGGAGGACAAAGAAGGAGAGTTTTAATGGACGTTAGCTTTCAGGAAAAGCTTTGAGCCTTAGTTCCATGGGATTAGTGAGAATTAAAATAAGATTCAGGACAAATAAATGCAGAGAATAATAGAGAGTCTGTGATCATTAATCACATAAATCCATTTTCAGTTTAAGTAAATCGCTAGAAGATTTCACACTATTGAAACCCAACCAAACAGAAAAATAAGTATTCCAGTTCCTTGAAGAATGAAAACTATGAACATACTTCTGTATTATATCCCACATTTTTACATCCTTCCATGCCTGTTTTTTTACTTCCATCAGGACAGATTGCAGTGATATTGAAATTAAGACCTTGGATCTGGTTATCCACTTGAAGTTTCACTTCAGAGATTAGTTTCTGTAACCAGAAAACAAGTTTTAGTCACATTGCATCCAAAATATAATGTACATTAGTGACTACCACAAAGTATGGCTACTATGTCTGACTAAAAATGAAGAAAGCTTGTCTGTGTGAATAAAGGAATGAATTAAAGCATTGTTTCCTGTATAAAGACCCGATTACATTCCAAATATACACAACCAGTGAACTGGCAATTCTGATAAAGAGGATTAGGTTTTGCAGCTAAAAATGTTTTCAGCTTTTCTAAAATGGTTTTGGGACTGTATTTTCCTTAGTTTGAAAATGTATTCTAACAACCGTGTGCAACAAAAAACTGCTCGTTGTTTGAGTCTACACTGCCTTTTAGCCACACATCTAAAATACAACAGTAAACATAAATACAACTATTGTTATCCAACAGAAAAGTTTCCTAATTGACTTGACGCTTTATAAACTTCTGATATTTTGCATCTGTCTTGGTAAAGTTTTCTCTGAACAAACCTTACAGTGATCTAAAGGCTACTGGGATTATTCTTACTGATTTATTTGGGTCAGCTAAGACCATATAAGTCAACAACTGGGTGATTCCCATTAGGGCATTTTGCAATAAAAATAATGAAAAAGCCACCTACTTTGTGTCTTGCATTTCCTACATGCTCTAAAATCCTGCTTCCTTCCAAGAGGGAATTGCTTCTTAACCCTTTAAAAATTTATTACAGCTCTCACAAACTTATGAGATGAAAATTGCACAAAGAGATTTTTTAAACTTGTGGCATATTACTACTAAAAAATTAGTTTATGCGATATTTTTACTGCTATAAACGGAAATGTAATTACATGAATCTGAACATGTTTATCTTAGTAACTTTTTGAAAATTAGTGACTCATCTTTGGCTTTATAGCCAGGGATTTTCAGCAAGGGTTTTCCATAACTAACCCTAAGGTTTCCCTGCCTAGAAAAAGAGTACAGGAGGCCCACTGCCATCAAATATCAACACTAAATTTATTTTCTTATCTACGTACTTTTTCTTTCAAAAAAGCAATACATTCAAGTCCTGTTCACTATGTGTTTGTATATTACAAGCCCCAAAAACTATGGTAAAATTCTCAAACTGTCAAATACAATGAAGTTTAGGATGGGAAGGAAGATACTGTCTAAAAAATGAAAGTAAGGCAAGAGCAAACAGGGAGTGGCTGAACCAGGAAAGTCCCACCAAAGTTCTATTGAACTAAATCATTATTTTGTAAATTTTTATTTCCTCTCCTTGAATGTTTGCCCTGCACCGGGTAAGAACCGTGTTATACTTCAGGATGGACAGTGCCACACAAAAGAACTACACCATCAACTTCCTGCAAACCTCCATATTCAACATGAGATTTCTAGACTTCATAAGAGGAAGCACAGTATCAGTGAGAACTTCTCTGCAATTTGACTACACCTAATCTCCTCTGCTTTTGAATGTCTTTGCCTTCTGCCTTTCCAGCATGACAGTGAGAAAAATGTGTGCAAAAGCACTCTATTGACTAGGAACAGAGATGGGGGATGGCTCTTCATTACAACCCATTTGCTGAAAGGAAACTGCCTGATTTGGATGGTTAACCATCCAAATGGTAAAATGGATCATTTCAGTAAAATGAATAATTTCAGCCTTCCAAATTCAACTAATTTAAAAAAAAAAGTGACACGTGGATACACTGCATAGAGTTTTGCAGCTGAATCTTCAACTTTTTGAACCTGCATGTTTGTGTAACTGCACTACTTAACAGCATTCAACCATCTAACCCATCCCATTCATTTTGATATTGCTCTGTGGGCTCCCTGTCCTCCAGTACATCAAATGTATAGTACTTGGCATCATTTTCAAAGCTGTTTATGCCCCCTCTGTCCTTCACTATCAAGATGCCTATTTCCACTTTCAAACTGACATTCTCTTTCAACCATTTGTGGAAAATGACTTTATGCTCTTTCCCATACTATTACTTTCTCTTTCCCAAACAGTTACTTTCAATTGAGTATTCCAGGCAAGTTCACAAAGCCATTTCCATTGTTCTCTCCGAAATCCCTATCAAAACTCTTTTTCAATGCCGTGCCTCAAAACGCCAAGTCATTACACGGCTTTGTGCAGTGTAAATATTGCTTTTCACAATATCCACTGTTGCCAAACTACCTTCTTGTAAATTCCCATCTGCTGTCTGCTTTTTAAAAATTATTCTGCAAACCCCTCCAGATACTGCATTGTGGTTTTGCTCTGAATTTATATGGTGCCTAGACAGTGGTGTCTGGTCTGTAACTGAAGATCTGGCGTGCCAAAATTCAAATAAATCAGACATTTCTTTTGAAGTTATGTAGCAACAGGTGCAGAGAATCAGAGTATTTAGAAGCATCCTTAGAAAGAAAAAAGCACTAGCTCCTGGCTTTGAGACTCTGATAGCTGGGGAATTTAAGAGCTATTGTGCGATAATGTCACCTATCCACTTGGACACTAAGAAAAGTAGGGAATGTATCCCAGTGGACTTCAGATGTAAGCCAAGAGCCTGGAAATTGCAGATTTAGGCTATGAAAGGTGAAAAATGTCTGTACAAATATGGCATACACCATTGTCACTCGTGTCATACCTGATAGGCTTCTACCACCAAATCATTGAGATTTGCTGCTTGTGATTCTATTTGTCTTGCAACAGTACCAGGCAACAGAGGTAACAGATCCTATGAAAAATACAATCATTTATGCACAGTTTTATTTTTTAGTATAAATATTGTGCTTTCAAAATTGAAAAAAGGAATCAGGTTTCTAACCTACTTTATACCAATGAAATTGGCTTCCTTGAACTGCAAAAATAACATTGATGTTATTGTCAATCAGTTTTTCAGAGAGCTGCCCAAGAGACGGATGCTCCTGCAACATACAAGAGAAAAGAGAAGACTGCATATTAGTAGGGGAAAACCTTATATTTCACATACGACACATTATAGGGTTCCAAAACTGCCCCAGTCTTAACTCCTAAATGTACAGAGAAATACTAGACCTACATTCCAAAGAAGGTGGTCCCATCCAAATAAACAATAAAAAAAAAATCACCAGGGCATCAGCCAGGCTTATCTGTCAACAACTATGCAGGTCTGCTGCATAGTGGGAGGACTAACTTACACAGTATTATTTTGTTAGTTTGAGTCTGATGCTTAAGAAATATGGATTTGATGTTGTCCATGGTCCATCTAGAAGACTAAGAGGATTCCTGGGAATGACAGACGGGTTCTCGAGCAAAAGTCAGGGAGAAAATACAACATGAAGGACTGAGATGAGGTGTGCTTTTTGGGAACAGCAAGGACGGTAATTAAAAAAAGTTTGTTTCTCAGAACTGTATTTTGGCACCAGAGGCCATACACATCAACTAAATGCAGCCACTGGGTCAGGTTCTAGCACTGTCAGTATTCTGTAGTTATCTCACTCAAAACCGACAGCTTTATCCTCTTTATGCACAAGACCTGTCTCCAGTCTTCATCATGATCACCTGCTACATTTTCTTAACCACACTTGTGCTTGAAGAAGATGACATAAGTTTCACATCTTTCCTCAGTCATGCATTGTTCTATTTGGTGAAGTACCCATGACAGCATTTCTTGTGCCAGTGATATGCCCTTCTACACTTCTCATTGAGAGATCTGACACGGATTTGAGAACAAGTGGTGCATTGCTTCTCTTCATCCAAGGACTGGGGAAGCTCGAAGGTGTCTGTGAGGTCCCAAAGGGCTTTGTACAAGCGGGTTATGTGAGATCCCTCGGGCTCCAGTACTCTAAAACAAACTGCAGCTGAAAATCGCTGCTTATTAACCATACATAAGTGACTAGTTCTCAAAAAGTAAATTTAACACTTAAAATTCACGACTAAACAGAGAGGTGACTGGGGCCTGTGATTCCCCTTACAGAGATTTCATCTGGAAACCTTCACTTATGTCAGTGACTTCAACCTGTTTCCCCACATACTTCCACTGTCTTTTCCTGTTATTTTTCACCATCTGCCCCATACTGTCTCTCTCTTGCACAAACGCAGTCTGTTTCCCTGCAACTTTTCTCCTTGGATTGCCCCTTATTACTCAAGGCACCCTGCAAGGTAACAGCTCTCCTAGCAGTAATCTAAATAGCAAGACAGCTGAGACAAAGTTATGCAAGGGGGCAAAATTCATTTTCCGTCATATTGCATCCATTATAAAGAGCCTTGTACAGAAAGAACAAAGGAGTTTCTTCCAGCAGTTTGATCTTTGCCGGTGTACATACCTCTCTCAACTTTTCTACCCATTGGTAAGAGATTATATTCCTCACGATAACTGATGAAAGGCAGATAAGACAGAAATAAACAGGTCTGCTTAGAGCTGAAGAGGGTGCCATGGGCACTGGAGAGATAGCATGCATTCCCACCACACAGCAGTCGTGAGTGAACTACAGCATCAGTGGCTTTATTGGCATTTTCAGTAGCCTGCAACACAGTCCTAACCCCTCCTTCCTTCTCCATGACCACAGAGCTCAGTGGTGGGGCCTCCATTGTGCTGCACAACCCTACAGGCCACATGCAACAGGCTGGCAGATCATGGATACCCACTGGTCCCAGGACACAGGCGAGTGAAGCCACACGTTCTGCAAATACTTCCCGCTGTAAATGGGTGAGTGACAGGAGCAGTACTGAGGGACCACAGATGGCAGCAAAATAAGTCAGTCTTCCTGCTTAACACGTGACACTAGACCTGTCTGAATTCCAGCAGTGGCTCCTCAACGTCTCTGCAGCTAGTAGCAGAATTCTGGAATCACTGGTATCAGAAGTGGCTTTGTAAGCCCTCATGAAATAAAAACCTATTCAGATGGATGTTACTGAAGTCAAGAGATGACATGCACAGAAGTGCAAGAGCTGCAGGGACCGGATCCCCAGACTACCTAGTCTGCTCCCATGTACAGCTGAACTTCCACCTGCTCATGATTTCTAACTCATCAGAGTGTCCAGCTTGGCAAGCAGTATGTTAAAATTACACTTCAGATAAGAAAGCAATAGTTTCCTTTTATTAGAGAGGAGTTAAAAAAAACCCCAAAGCATCAACAGACCCACATTATCTTTTCAATTTTAAGCATGTAAAGAGATGGCATAAGGTACCAGAGGTCACTCATGGATCCTCACATTACTTGCTGTGAAAACCTTGCTGTATTTTATGTATTTTTATCTTATCTCTTCCCACTACTGCTCAGATGCAGGTACTTTCACTTTAGATCGTCTTTCTTGTTTCAACTACATCATTCATTTTATTATTTCAACCTACTGTGTTAAACTGAGAAGATAGCTAATGCAGATGTTAAGTATTTCAGAAAGGGAGTTAACCAAGCACAGATCTAATTAAAATGGAATAGGTTTCTTTCCTCTCTTATGCTTTTTTGCTGACCTCTTTGTGACTGCTTAGCAAAAGTTAGAAAGAAACGTGCAGAAAAGTGACTAAGTGGAAACACTGTTAATGTAAATGTTAAGCTTATGCAAATAAATAAAGCACAGTCCTCTAAAATGGCACAAGGAAGAAATAAAAATATGCCCAAATGCTATCTTCTCATGACTACAAAAAGCTAGGAATCAAAGCAGGAAAACAATGTGATTAGAGAAGTCTCTTTAATCTAGGATAGCACAACAAAATTGCACTGATAAGGAAAAAAACCCAAAAATATATTTCATATTATGTATTTTCTAAAAGGCTGATAGACTTTCACGATATTTCATTTAAACACCAAATAGTGTTCCCCCTCTAAATTTATTTGTTCAGCTTCTGTATGGATATCTATGAATAAAATAATCAAATATATCAGAGATGAGAAGAAAAAATAATAGGAAAGCAGTACACCTTCCCTTACAGACACTACTGTGTTACCATGTCAAATCTACTCCAGAAAATTTGCATGCTCAAAAATTTGCATTCAGAACATGCAAGAATTAGCCCATATTGGGGAAAAAAAAAAGTTATCATCCAGAAAATACATGGGCCTAAATGTGCCACTAGAGATCTAAACATCTTTCAAGGTCATTTAATTTGGGTGGCTAAAACCAAAATCATATTTTATAAAATGCATCAATACCAGTAATCATGGAGATTTCTTTTTCCATATGGCATAATAAAATGATGATCTTTCAAACCAGAATCTAGAATATCAGTAAAACACCTTTTTTATCAGTCAGCCATCAATCTATCACAGCTGCTTAGAAAGAGGTTCATTAATTTTGTCTGTATTTTACCCTAGTGAGTTTCTCCAGTTGCAATGGAAATTAATTTCTGAAGTTGGACAGAAAATAAAAATTGTGTGTGTGTGTGTGTTCTGAAACAGACAATGTCTTTATTACCAAAGGAATGCTGAACACCAGAAAAAGATTTGTACCTTTAGCAATTGGTTAATAAGCAGAGCAAAATTCCTCTCATTTATAGCCCGGCAACTAGGAGGAAAAAAAAAAAAAAAGAAAAACAGAGTACGCTCTGCTTTGGGAAAGGAAAGTTTTGGGATTATTTGCTTTAAGGAGAATAAGAGAAGGGTTTGTTTCTATCCCAAGGACACTGAACAGACTGACTAGAGTGAAATAAAAAATCCTGACATCTGGGAGGGAATATGGACGCAAGAATGTCGGATAATCGGAAATCCAAACAACCTTCCTGTTAGCACACGCTCATCTCCCTCCTCCGCTCAGCGAGGTCCCAAACACCCACCGATTCCCAGAAGCCTCCCACATTTCATGATCACACAACATCCAGCGGTCTCTTCCTGCCGCCCCACCATCCTTGTAAACAACAGTTGCTGGGATTAAATTCAGGTCTAGACTCACACATAGCCCTCACTGACCTCACTAGCAGATTGCTGGCTGCAGCTGAATGCAGGCTCTATACTTCAACTAAGTGCAGCTAGCACCAAGAGAAAAATTGTAAGATGCTCTAATTATACTACACTTCATATTTCTGTTTTCTGGGAATTAAATGGCAATTAATCAGTGATTCATGTTTCTAAAATAAGCAATTAATATTTATTTAAGAAAACAATCAGAGCAATTGAAACCTATAATTCTTAGGCAAAAATTCCTGTCTTCAGTCACTGACAACTATTTTATACATTACTGAAGAAAATATTTTGAAAGCTAAAAGTATTTGTTGAAGGCATATTATTTTGTTACAGCAGATTTGATATAACTTTTTGCACAGGTACGTATTACCACCCATTGGCTTTATACTGTGAAATATAAATGCATTTAATGCTAGTCCATCACGGTAGAAGTAGCTCATTGCTGTAGTATGTTCTCTGCTTTACCAAACCTTTTCAGCCAGTACAACTCTGCATCTTCTGACCATAAACCATAACCACTACCTCTGTCTAACTAGCACAGTTGTGCAATTCTTACATATTACCAGCTTCTGTTTGTGCAAAATATCACACCGGAGACGTTCTTACTTATATTTTATATAAAATGTGTGTAATTTTTATGAGAAAACAAAACACATCAAAACCAGTCACATATCCTCCTCTGCTGTACTGTTGTCGCAGATTCCAAAATACTTTATCCCAGACAAAAAGAATGTCAGTATTTCCAGGTGACTGATTCTTCATTTCAAAACTTGTCTACCTGGAAAAATACTATTCTAATGGCTGAAATAAAAGCAATGCTTTAACAGCAGTCTAAAAAACCTTTACACAGTTTTACACTGCTCCTCTTAAGGCAAAATCTGTGGCATATACCTTACCATACTCGTAGCTTTGATGTACACATTATCTTTCAAATGACAGTTTCCATCATGAGGAATTACAATTCCTGCTAATTTACTATCAAGGGCCAGATGGGAAGTTTGATCTGTCATCACAAGAAGCAGTCGCTTTGCTTCTTTACGCCATCCAATATGGCTCTAAAAAGAAAACAAAATTAGGCATAAGAAAGCAGTAACTACCTATTTCTAAAATAATCAATAACAACACGAAAAATTGATGTGAAAGTCTACTTTCAGATATTACACTGCTTAGCAGCACTGAGTTTAAACCAGGCTATGGAAAGAGATATAATCTTCTACATCTGAAAACTACCACTGCCAGTCAGAGATCCACTTACCACTTTTTTTTTTTCCCGCTTATGACTTCCTTTGCTTTTTAAAGAAAGATCTCCCAAAATACATACAAGTTATGCATTATATAGTGGGCGTGGGTAAGAGCTGACATATTGTGTGGGTTACTACTACATACAAATGCAAATGTACAGAATTTGTAAAATTCTCTGGGATCCAAGAAAGCATTACGACCAGCAAATCTGCATTCATACCTATTGATACTTGGTGCCCTCTCCTATTTTTACTTTGCATTTATTTACTTAATATTCTTACCACTCTATAATTTCCTTTTCCTAAATAAGTTTCCAGAAAGGACATTAGTATACGATTAAAAATCAATAAACTGAAGTTTAAAGGTCTTCATGCACCTGCAAATTGAGAAATTCCTTATTATGCAGTAAAATAATACATTTCTCCACTGTCTTAAGGGATTAATAGCACAGCTGCACCCTCAAGCGTGAATTTAATGTCTTTTAGGAATTCAGTGATGTGAAGGATGTAGTCGGGAAAGTGTAAATTGATTCAGCTGCCATATCTGTATTTCTAAAACATTTATCTCCCTGCTTATAATCAAACTTCTGAGGCACACATGAAACACTTCATATGCTTTTTCATTATTCGCTCTCTCGATTAGTCCACCTTACATTCTTCACTACTTACATTTTTCCCCCTTTTCCTCCTTCCTTGTTCCTCCTTCCTACGACACTATCTCATCTCTACCATTTCCTGTAACACTTCTAGGTGTCTTTCATCTCACATGAAATGTTTATCTGCAATACAGTCCAGGTACTCAGCCATGCTTCATGACTTATTCTCTACCTTCCTTTCTTTGCTTTGCAGAGAGTGATTTAGGTCCCTTCTCAGGCTCATTCCCTCCTAGCTCTGAATGGGGATTAAATATCTTATGCCAGCAGGGATAACAAGTATAGAGGGGTGTGGTGTCTTTTCCATCTTACACGCTAGGCATCAGCCTCCCTTAGCCACTTCTAGAGAGCCTTCATCTAAACAAGGGGTATTTAAAATTTTATTTATAAACAGGTTTTATCTTCAATAATTCCAAATTCTCCCCCAGCACTGTAGAAACTTCCTGCTCTTAAGACTCCACCATTTGACTTTGTTACCTTGAGACTTGTTTAGTTTTCAGTAGTCCTGTGAGGGGGAGGGAGTTGGACTCCATCCTTAGAGGTTTCTTCTGACTTGAGACATTCTATGATTCTATGACTCCTATCTACATGTGTCACAGCAATCAAAATTTTAAAATAGCTTCATGTCCTAACCTGCCACCTCTTGTAACAGGGGATGTATTGGTTAAAGGAAGATGGAGCAAGTTATAAAGCTCTATTGTAGGCAAAATGAATGCACATTAATACAATTTATAGTTCATGATGGTCATTATGAGTTGCACATTGTTCTCATCCATTTTGCTTCACAATTCAGTTAGCAGGAAAGCCTTCCCATTCTCATGAATGTTTCCATTCTATTGTTTTCAGAATCATACATTATTCTAGAACTCATATGTCATAAGTGTGGAATGTGTCCAATGGGAAATACTGGATTTTAAGGAATTTTTTAAAGCTACACAATAATTTTCTGAAGCAGCTGGGATCACAGTGTCTATGAAGAGTGGCTTTTATTTACCTGCTTTACAGTTCATCAAAATCTGAAAATAAAATTGGACCAACTATTCATCTTTAGCTTAGCTTGGATTACTTTTTTTCCTTGAGTCACTGTAATGCTCCAAAAAAAATGATGTGAAGATGGACAAGGTAAAAGAATTGTCCAGACATCATTCTAAGAGATGAGAAATGTTCAAATCACACCAAGCCTATGATTTGAACAGGAGTTGGATTACTTCAGGAGGACCAAAAGAGTATCATATAGAGCATTACCAAACCCATGAATTAGCCAAATTTCAAAATTTCTATTTTATTTCATAGAAATAGAAGAAAAGCAACATCCAAAATGGCTCTCTAGAGCAAAACAAACTCCCTTTCTTTAGTACGCTTATATCTTGGGAACTACTGATGCACATCTTTTCCATCCTTTTCTGCATGGGAGAAACTGATGAAATTTTATTTATACACAGAAGTTAATTTTTAGCTGGTTTTTACTGCTCTAAAATAAAAAAATCCTTAAAAGCTGAAATAACATCGAAGTTCTATTATCCTTACAAAAAGATATGTAACTGTCCTTCAGTTCTCAAGTACATTCTTAAGTAGAAGAAATGTCAAATGGTATGTCTTCATTTAGGAACACAAGGCGCACTTTAACGATTTTTGAAACTAATTGTGTAATTGAGTGAAATTATTACAAGCATCTGTTCAAGCAAGAAGCAGTTGCTTTCATCCCCATGTTGGCTGGTTAAAGCCAGAATGTGAAGATCATTAACCAACACTGAAACATGTTCCCTTATGTGCTCCTTTGTCAGTTTCAATGGGAAATAATGGAAAAGGAGGAAGAAATCTTAATAGGCATAGAACTGACATTTTGAATTCAGGAGCATTGAGCACCATTGTACCTATATGTGTGTGTATATATATATATATATATATATATATATAGCCTGAACTACTATTTATTTAGTTTTTTGTAAATAAGCTCCTTACCTGGCACACAGCTGCTTGAAGCATCGCATCAAAACCCCCTTCAGGTGTATCAATATTCCCAGAAATTTTTTGTTTATTCACTGCATTTCTGAATTCTGCTATATTGTCAGTCAGGGATAGCACATGAATATAACCGTGAGGAGGCATACAATCTAAATTGTAATCACTGTACAGAAACAAAACAAATCAAAAGTCTAACACATTCCTTATTTTCCATTTGAAGGAGATGAAAATATTGCATCTTCATTAACCCATAAAATCCTGATATTAATGAAGATGTAGATATGTACTGGATAAGTAATACTTAAAAAAAGAATAATTCCATGTGAGATCAAGTTTAGTGGGAATTAGTTCTAATTTACTACAAAAACATATTTTTTTTATTTTATGGAATTTTAAGAATATAACAGTTAATATAGTAACAGTACATATAGAGTGTTTCTGTAGAGAACAAAAGGAAATGCAACAAGAGTGATGGTATGATCTCAGGGAGTATATTTTGGAATATCTACAGTGGTACAGCTTTGCTTTTCATTATCCTGAGAAAGGACTATCATACCACAACATTAAGATTCTTCAATACCTTGATACACAGGCTACTGGATCAAACTATAATAAAATTTAAGTTCCTACGTCCACTAATAGTAAGTAAATGTACATAAAATTAATGTTGATATTAGTAACAGTTACTTCATTAAAGAGAAGCAAAACTTCATTTTCAGTAACATCACAGTTGTAAATGATACTTTTTCAAATTATGCGTAAGGGAGAAGATGTTTGACCTAAGTAAGCCAATGTCACAGCACTCAGACAGGTCATTGATCTGGGACCCATTTACAACAGTGATTTACAGCACAAGTTGAAGTGCTCATCGGATCCAGAGATGCTGATCAGCTTTCAACTCTCTTAACTTCTGCTGCCTACAGAGTAGGCATCCAGTCTGCAACCTGCCCTCCTCCAACTCAATTTGCAGTCAATGAAGAGAAACTGGCACTGTAAGGATTAATGCTTCTGGAGATGTCTACTTTTAGGTAAAACGAATCACGACCTAGAAATGCTAATTCACCTTCATCTCTAAATGGTCTAGATGACTGCTTTTACGTAAATATTCATATCTATTGAATGAATTCCACTACTAGCACCCAATTCAAAAACCACTGAAATCAAAAAAGGTACTTCAGAGAACTTCGGATCATGTCTTCCCAGGAAGGAAAATAAGCAAGAAAGTATGAAGAATTAATATTCATTTTGCCAAGTATTATGGTTTACACAGCTTTGAATTTGTTGTGAATGATCTTGTACTCCGGGGGGTTTTGGAAGTGATCCATTACTTTATATAAGCGTTGAACATGAGGTATACAAGGCATGTAATGAAAAAAGAAATGCAGGCCAGAACATCTTTCCTATTTAAAATGGGAGTTCATTGACGTAGCAACTGTGGAGTTAGATCAAAGGATCACTTTTGTTCATTAAATGAGCTGAAAGTAACCACACCATGTTAACAAAAGTAGTTTTAAGAAACAAGTTAATGAATACATGACCATTCACCAGAAAGTACATAGGTCAGAAAGCACAAAACTTTGTGATGAATCTAGGCAACATATATCCAAAATAACCAAAACCACAACAGTCGACTTTAAAATAAAATGCAGAACACATTCAAATATTCCAAAGCAGCATGTTTTTTGGCTTGTTTTCCTAAAAAAAAACACAGAACATTTTTTCTGATACAGAAACAGTTTTACAGTTTTCTCAAATCACTCACTGGGTATTTCAGAAGTAATCATTGCATAATAATTTCTAGCATTTCCTTAGGAACTTTGTCAAAGAACCATATGTATAAGGAAACAAAGAACTTTAAAAATAAATAAGCCTAATGTATTTTGTGCAATTAAATAATGTCTCAGTGCTACAGTAAATATAAAAAGACTACATACCTGCATTGGTTATGGATTCTACCTGGATGAATGCTAATATAAGGTGACACAGTTTTATCCACATAGGACCCAAATCCAAGCCGAAAATCAAGAGAAATATTTGCCATCTTTTTAGATAAAGCAAATCCGACAGAATTTAACTTTTCTATATTGTTGTGCATGGACGCTGAGACATCAACTAAATAATAAAGATCCACAGGGTATTTCTCTAGAGGACGAACTTTTAACATAAAGTTTGCTTCACTTCCTGGTTAAAAAAAAAAAAAAAAGTTTATTTACTATTTTTGAAGGGACATGATTAAAAATAAATTTATATTTGTAGCAACCTCAGCACAAAGCTGTTTGTGTCAGCAAACAGAAAAACAAACAAAGAAGAAAATCTCCCAAGAGTAAATGGAACCTTGAAGAATCATTCAAAAATAAGCCAAAAAGTGGTGTTTTGTAGAACATCTTGTTTTTATTTCTTGCAGGAGCACTGTGTGATTTATTGTAAAAATCTGACTTCTCCCCATTATCTTTTAAATTCATGGTTATGCAATCCCTTTGGCATTACACCAAAAAGCAGTTATGGCTCACAAAGAACACAGATCTGCATACAAATTGGGGTCAGTCACTTCAAGGTTGATACTTCAAAGTATGTAAGTGTATCCTGCAAATAGTTTGTCACAGGACAGAATCTAAAACTATATGAACCATAAAGACAGTACAGCCTGAAAAACTCATGTAAATAACACTTCAAGTTTATCACAATCTACTTCAAAAGATTTGATGAGAAAATTCAGCATGATCAAAATATTGCTTTTTAAAAAATAAGTTTTAATATAAAAAGAATTCCATCTCTTGGCATACACAAAACAGAACTTTGAGGATGATGAATGTCTGTCTCTCTTGCAGAACCACATCACATTCTCACACGTAATAAAAACATTAATGCTTTGGAAGCTGCTAAAACTAGTCCTCACATTTTTGCTTGTCTAATATTCTGTAATTTCAGCAAGAAGAGTGAAGTGACTGGACTATAGGCAGAGTAGGTACAGTAATGCAGACTTCAAATTGGTCATTATTTTATGTCACCTAAAGTGTGAGCTCACAAAAGAAATAGTTCAGGATCTTCATGTGATCAGTTGCAGAATCTAATTTCAGTATTATGCTATGAAGATATAGCAAAGGATCGGAGGAAGGAAGATGTAATGGAAGAACTATGCAGGTTTTCAATAAAAAACTATCAAAGAATACATGTAACAAAGATCTGACCCAGATCTTTACAAAGTAATTTCTTTCAATATACAAAGTAATTTCTTCCAATGGTCTTTGAACATAATCCACCTGAAAATGTCAGGCTTTGTCTATATCAGGCCTTGCGTGAGGAAAACAATTCCAGTGTGCTGTAACTAAAATATTTCCTCTTTGCCAATGTAAATTGAATTACTTGTTGTAAATTACTCTTGCAGGTCTCCAGTTTATATATAGTGAGATACTGAATGCAGTTTTTATTTTTTCCCACATAAATCCTGAATGTTGGGCATATGTAAAACCCCAAACAGTATCAAAACAAAAACATCTTTGTCTGCATGATTATACTGTACCAAATGTCTGTTCTGAGGCAAAACTATAGCTGTATATCTGTATATTTCCCTGGGGCAGAAAATATGGCCAAGATATCTATATATAACAAGCTATTCTTCTGGAGCCCTTGGAATTTCAGTCTTCTGCCTTCCTGATGTAAGAACTTCTGCAAAGCATATGGAACCCCAAACTTAGTTTCAATATTTACTTGCAAAAAGGTTAATGAAACCAAATTTTAGAAAGCAATTTTTTTTCTATGAATCCACGGTGCCTTTGGAAATAAATGTAATTACAGACAGAGCTAGTGCTAGCTCAGTGCCTGAGACCATTTCTCAGTAAAATGCAGAGTATCAATCACTTCTTTGGAAGGAGAATGGGGAAAGGCGAGAAAGTGCTGATGTTACTTTGTCAGTTTTATTATTATAAAGATTGAAAACCAGAGTTCCTTTGTGCTTTATACTCATGCAGATCCTTTTTCCCTTGTAGTTGACAGAAAATTATCGTTTTATCACTGACAAAATTTTCAGTAAAGATCAGCAAGATACTTCTGATCACTTAATGTTTTGCCACCAAAGACTTATCCCTTATTTATGATATGAAAGATACTCTGCATCCCTTTATATCATCTTCCACTTCTGCTGTTGGCTCCAGCTATTTTAGAAACAGAGAACATACACTGACCTAACTAGAGTTTAGCTGAGGGCAAATAGAGGTATACTAGAAAACCTCAGATTCACAAAGAAACTTCTACTAGGGCCAAGTGTCTCATATTTTATAAATTGAATGTTATGGAGTGAATACCAAAGTCTTCTTTTGAAGGCCTTTAAGAAGTCCTTTCTTATATAATGGCAGTGGTGTCTCTGTAGTTAAAAGTGAACTTAAAAGTAACCAAATAATCAAGAAGTTTATCACATTGTGAATTTAGGAATTATAACTCAATTTATTTTCAGTAAGGAGTAGTTTATGTAAGGGAAAATCGTTTGTGTAAGTGGCTAAAGAAAAAGAATCAAGAAACTACATCAAAAACCAGAAAAGACTACTAAAATCCCTTCTCCACTTATTGTATTATTCTGACCTTCAGCTATGTTTAAGAGAAACAGTTCTTGCTGAAGACCATACTTGAATATAGGAGCAACACCATCACAGTCCTACAATATAATGTTATAGCACCATTCTTCAAAATAATTATTTGTGATGCTTCTTCACAAAATACCTGTATTAAAAGTATCGTATTTAGTCTAAATTTACTATAATATCAATGTGTTAGAGATGACCCAACCTGGACGCAGTTGGACTGAAACTTTTCCTGGTGTCACTTGTGTATTTGTTTCATGGTCACTGGGTATTGTGACATGAACTGTGGGGTTTTCAACCAAATCTGATCGGCAGCCTCTTTTCATTAAGTTGAAAACAATGTCACAGCGTCCCTTCTGTGTTGTGCCAGCCATGAAATCCTGTTTAAAAAGAGACAAAAAGTACTAAACAGTCCGAGCTGAAGAAAACCCTGTAATAGCTTCAAAGGAAAGAGAAAAACAAAATAATACTCTTAGAAACAATAAAATATGCTACTATAATTGCAAAAATTGTAGAACAAGTTCATGAAGCCATATGTTTTTAATAAGGGCAATGGTGACATAGTTAAATTAGAAGTTAAACCTAATTGCCACAATGACTTTTTTCTACAAAAGACAGAACTTTTTAAGAGAAACAGGATCTTGCATAATCAGAACAAGCCAACTTTGGAGAAAAAGGAAATTACAGACTGTCACTATGTCTCTAAAAAAAGTTCTGTGCCATGCTATGAATTTGTTATAGTAAGAAAGTGTCATTTCCATGACATCAAAACAGGTTAGTTTTCAGAGGAATCCACTGGTAATATTACTCAGGTTAACATTTAATATAAGTCAGCTTTAGATTTAGCTAACCTGAGTTTGTCTATCACACTACACAAAATCCAAAGACCTGCTGGACTACATCATTTCAATTCCCTAAAAAAGGAAACCATGTATTACAGGACTGGACTGTTTAAGATGCCACCAACATCAAAAAGCCCCTGTAGCAACAGAAAAGTGATTAGTAGTAGGATGATCTCAGAAGCAGCCCCATTCTTTGTCGTACTGAAAGGGCAAAGTTGCCAAACTTGTGCCAAAATGATCCAATACAAAATTCCTTCCTGATCACAAATCTGATGATTAATATGATTCTGACCATGAAAAAAAAAAAAAAGACAAGATCCTTTGTATTCTTTCAAAGTATTGGTCCATCTGAGCCACAGCTGGACACCAAAGAATGGACAATCTCTGATATTTCAGAGGCAAATGGGTAAAATAAACAATCAAAAAGTGCCTACAGCTAATTCTATGTAGATAACAAATAGTCATCCAAGCCCTGAAAAGACCAGAGGAAGCCCCTGAAGAATGAGATTTGACAGTCATGTATCTTATGTTTCAAGTTCCAGCTAATTTTTGTAGTCTAATTCTGCTATATTTTTTCCATAATCTTCTTTATTGTAGAAAACAGAGACTTTTTTAGGTTACTGTTATTTATATACCCTTTCTGATGTATATACATTTCAAAAAAGTACATTTTGAAATGTGTAAAGAATTTAGCTACTCTCATGGTTATCAGTAATAGCTGATATTTTTGTAGCATTTTCTGAAGTCCACTGTGTGTGGGTATAAATTCAATATATCTCAAGGGTTACTCGAGCCTTATTTTCTCACCAAAAATATTGTTCAGATGAAGCAAGCATGCTAAGCTGAACACAGCTGGTGTAATTTTACTCTGGAATATTTCTATCTGCATTAATATGGGTTTTGCCATTTCATAACCATGAGTGCTGTGTAGGTGAACCGGCTGTCCAAGAGGTTTCAGCAAAGCCCTGGGTTCCATGAACAGCTCTCGGGATTGACTTGAGGAGTTAAGAAGAGAAGCAAAGTGGAATTGAAACCAAGTCAAATCTGTGCACCTAGTTAAAAGGAGACCTATTGCAGCTTCTCAGCATTGGAAAGTTAGCAAATGCTATTCTGTGATATACAGAATGAGGAGGATAAAACTGTGCCCCTTGTAAGACAGGACATGAGGCCACAATAATGAATCCCTCTACATTGTAATCCATTGTGCCATCTACACATGCCCTAAGGATCCTCTTGGAAAACAAACCCTCATGCCTTGCATTACTTATCCTTATACGCTGGATATTAAGCTAATAATTAGGTTAATAATTCCAAGACACAGTATTTCAGATACAGTTACCCAGTGCCTTATGCCTTACACTCCTTATCTCCTCCAGACACACCCTAGGAACTTATCTACCTTCGCCGCTAACCTGAAAGCTACTACCGATAATTTGCATGTGACCTTAAAGAACATATGAGCTTGTAGTTGTCAGTGATATTCTTCAAAACCTTGTTCCTCTGAAGCACTTAAAATGGTCTAGCCTTATCTGAATCATGCTATCAAGTGGGGTTTTTTTTCTGTCAAACAATACCAGAAATTTCCATATTCTTACAGTTTGCAAAGCAACAACAATTTCAGAATAATTCTTGCTATCTTCTGTGCTAAGTCTCAGAACTGATAGTTTCAAGTGTCAAAATAAGAAAAGCATCATTTTTTCCATTAGTGACAGGGTCATAATACATGGTGAAGTCAAAGTCAACTCCACTGTTATTACAACCTTTTGCTAAATGCACTGGACATATATGTATAGACTTGTTTTCATATACAGTGAGGACTTACTATAGATTACTGATAAGTATTTTTCCTTTTGAAGCCAAAAACTGTTGAACTTTCAAAGCTACTGTAAGTCTGCCAGAGTTGCCTACAAAGCAGATGGAATGCATTAAAAAGTTCTCACTTTATTTAAAATTACTGCAATTTTCCAAATAAAAGATTGCATTTTCTCCTTTGGAAACAAAATGTATTTCACATGATTTCTCAGGTTCTGTCTCTAGGGGTCATTTAGAGATTTTCTTGCTATTTCTCACTATAATTTTCTCAGTTTAAAAGTCTTTATTTTCATAAAGATCAGAAGCACCTAAAATATAAAGTCAAATGTAAGTAACCAAAATAACATACCTCTTGAGCACACCATCCACACTCAGGGCCCAAAGCAAGACACTTCGTACATGTTACTGCATTTGAAGTGGCACATCTGTTTTCCGCTGCAATGAAACACAAACCCAAATGTTAATGATTTATGATGATACGTGAAATTGTAAAATACGTAATTCTAAACCGAGATTTCAAAAATTACTTCACCAGATTTGGAGTGATGACAATATATTCAAACAGAAGTAAACCAGAACAAAGGCAGCCCAGTAAGGGAATACTCACAGCAATTTTTTTTTTATCTACAGCCTACAACTATATTCACAGATCAAATAAACTACATTCTCAAGGCCAGATTTTTAAGATCCTGATTTAGAACAATTCTGAAGTGAAAGTTTATCTTTGGCATGTACCTTGCTGATTTACTGCCTAACAGGAAAAAATGTACCAGGTAGCTTATCTTTTCACAGACATTTTCCTTTTAAGTCATTTACACTTGACTGAATTATGCATTATTCACTCCTCATGGAACCCAAAATATTTTCTCACCTTCTATAAATATCCCCCCTCTGCATTTTCTGGAATGAATAGTTTCCCAGAAGAGGAAGATTTTTTTTTTTTTCCAGAAGCAAATACAAATGTATCCAACATTACATGTGTCATAGATTGAAGACACATCATTCTGTACTAACAATTGCAAAACGTGTGCCTACTTGCATGTCTACAAGCAAAGTCCTTTATATCCTTTTCACATCTTTGTTTTATAGATCATCAAGTTGCTACTCTTTCCTATGAAACTCTGGCACTCAGTGTTGAGAAAAAAAGAGTCTTTTCAAGGGATTTGGTCAGTTCAACTTGAATGTCAGCAGTAATGTATCCTTTCAGCACACTGATCACAAGTCTCCTGTAGATCAAGGCACCTCTAAACAAGGTAGAAGTCACCTGTCAAGAGTTATATGTAAGGCATAAAATAGGACTCTTCAGTGCACAGCACAGCAGTAGTGCTGTTTAACAACACTGCTTTGTGTCATGCCATATTAGAAAATATACTAGGAACAAAATAAAATTAATTTCTGCATACAAAAGGCTACACATCTGTTAACCGGTCCACTATGATAATGTGTGTATCATCATATCAAAACAGTTTGATAAAAGGTTTGGTTTTCAACCAAAGTTTTGGCTACGTATACTGTCTCTCAGATTGTTTCTTTCCAACCCGCAATAATAATAATGATGCAAATAATCTCTCTTTTTAGACTAATGAGAGCAACCTCTCACAGTGAAAAGATGTATTAGGAACTAAAATGTATCTTTTTTTTATCTTTACTTACTTGATTTCAGCTGTGGATTCAAAGATGAGATCCTGTATCACATAAACAGCTAGTTCTCAATAGGTCACTTGGAGTGACTGCTGATCCAAGCAACTAATCACAGCTTGCAAGTTACTATTATCAACAGCATATACACCATTATCAGTATTAACAAGCCTAGTCCAGCACAATTGCAGCATCATACTGCTAACATATAGGCTAGTGACAATTTAAATAATTTCAAAGGTCAGACCTATATTTCTATTTCATATCAACTGCTGCTGACAATTTTTGCTATACAGGCAATGTGAGAAAAAAAATTGTAAATGAAAGGGAGAGATGGTATGGTATAAACAGCCAAGTTGAAAAGCAGCTCAGGAAGGTGCTGGAACATAGGGAAAACCGATTTAAGGGTGGGAGATGTGGGTAGGGTCAAATAAAGGAGGAGTCGCTAAAGAGAGAGAAAAGAACAAGACAAAATCCAGAAGGGTTTTGTTTGGATTTTTTTTGGTTATAAAAACAAACACAGTAAGTTTGACTTGGCTGTGAAATGAGAGCAATCTCATTAGCCATTGACACAATAAAATTTTTTTTCACTTATAAGAATATGGCAACTGCACTTTATGTTCTGAAGTCTGAAAGAACAGACCTGGAGGCCACAGAAAATGTTACCACATACGGCATGAGAGGAAAGGGATAAAGATTCCAGGTAGCTACTGACATGCATAGGGTTGTAGAGCTTGCCACAGATACCTTTCTAGATAGTATTAGTAAAGTGTAAAGACACAGAATCAAAAGTTGTTGAAGGAGTAAAAATAAAAGAAATGTAATTGTTCTTGGCACACAAACATCTCTCTCATCTTCAACTGGATATCAAAGACAGCAGAGATGAAAAAACATTTCAAGCAAAAGCGAGCAAAATGATAGATTAAGTAAAAGTGTCAAAGGACAAGATAAAATATAAGTTGCTGATTGGCAGCATAATAGCGGCTAAAGATGACCATGGGGCAAAACAGGGAGAATAGGACATGAACTTTGACGTTACCCAGTCAACATTCACATAATAGACAGAGCTGTTCTAGTAATAATAAACAGCTGACAAGAAAAAATGAGAGACCTGTGTTTCTTGCTATGAAGATAAGAAATAAGTAAAACTAATTTGTCATCTTTGTAATCAGTAAATCAAAGCCAAAATAATACGTATGGCCTAATTATTTTCCTGCAAAAATATCTGTTACTCCTTTCATAAAACATATAATCCTATCTGCAAAACACACACTTCAATTTAAATGCAATTGACTATGTAACAAAACATTACCACATAACATGCACTTGCTAAAAAGCCCACAAGAGTATAGGTCTATGAGCCATATTTACAAATGCACTGGAAAACTGACTGAAAAAATAACTGTCCTATTTTTTTTTCTGTATGGTTAGTTTATTGAATCTATTGAAACTCGATTTAGTTTACTAATACAGCCTGTCTGTTAAAATACAGGGGTGTCTGTGTGCCTTTGTAAACTGCTAAGTGGAAGAAGAGATCTTAAAATCCAGTTTGGGTTTTCAGGGGGATCATGGCAGATGAAATGCTTTAACAAATGAGATATACAGTACTGCTGGATGCAAATCTCTTTGCTGGTAACTATTCAGTCTCAAGAGCTCCATTTTCACAACATGAAGTCACGTATTGGCAACTGACAAGCCTGGTACCATTGGTTCAAAGAGCTGGATTTTTTTCTTTTAATAAAGAGAAACTTGAAAAAGTTTTATTAATTTCTTTTTTTATTATTCTGGCTACATCACTACTGTGGTTCCCAAGTACATAGACTCTTATAGCAGTAACATTTATGGACATGCTTTCATTCAGCAAATATTTATTATTTACTTGTAAGCTTACTCTAAAACCATAACTGATTTAGTATAAACTTCTCAGCTTCCTTTAAAAAAGCATGCTAAAGCAAGGAACAATTTTTTATTAGTTGGCTCAAAAAAGAACCAAGATTTTTTCCTGCCACTTCACCAAAAACAGAGTCCAGACAAGACTGAATTACTGTTCAGCCAAAGTTAAGGGCAAGTTTCTACTGGCTTAGTTATAACTGATGTATGCCAAAAGGTATTTCAACAAGGGCAAAATTCTGTGCTGGGAATTGCACAGGCATATGCATATAAAAAAAAGTGAGTGCATCACATTAAAGTACACTTTTCCAGCCTCCTCCAGAAAAATAAAACTGTGCTCCAATGACTGCAACTATTTACAGTGATTACAGGTGTGGCAAGTCTAAACTATCTGGAACTAGAGGGATCAAGGCAAGAAAAACATCATATATGTTATAATCACATCCTGACTCCCTATTATGAAAGTAACTTTATCACAATTAGGATATTTATCTCAGATGGAATAACAATAATGCACACCGGCATTTGAGAGGGGATGTTAAACAGGTTTTCAAACAGACAACACTTCACTCAAGTACAGCCAAGAATTTGGATTTATATCAACTTCACTGTTGATACACGTTTGTGCTGGTTTTGGAGGGTGTAGAGAAAGCCAAAATATAACTAGCAGCTTATACTCCTTGATCATGGTCCTCGAACTGTTGAACGTTTGTTAAAGCAAGAAAATATGAAATTATCTAGCCTCTACAGAGCTGTTTCTCCTTAAATTCTGCATCCAATCTTGTTCTAGGGCAGCAATCAACCAGGCTGTCCTTCTCCACAGATAATGAGGCCTTCAGTAGCTCACGTGTAGCATCATTTATGAGGAAAGCTACAGATTTATGCAGTATACTGCAGTCACCTTTCTGTCTTCAAGGAGCAAAGCAACATGACTCCTGCAGAGGGGACAGACAGTGACTGTCCCAGCTAACACATGGCTTCCCAACTCACTTCAGCTGAATGTGCAGGTACAATGAAAAGCATTATAAAAATGCTACTGAAGAGGAATTATTTTTCCATGGTTATTGTGTCTGACAGTTACTTTCTCAGATTACAAGGAAAAAATGAGTGCCTGTGCTTAGCTGCCAATCCTAAAACCTAATCCTGAAATTAAGGATTTTTCTCCTTTTTTTTTTCTTTTTCCAAACAAGCAATAATTCTCTCCAACCCTTTGCACCATGCTTGAAAAGCACACTATGTCATCACCAGATTTGCCAAGAAGATTAGAAGGTACGCCTCAAAATCAGCTTTAAGAGGTACTCAGCCTTGCCCAGAAAAGGAGATTTCAGCTTGAATACTGTGCAGTTACTATGCTTTAAAATAAAATCCTAAGATTACTTGAGCAAAAATACCAAGCAACTTTTCTTCCCTTTCCTTTTTTTTTTTTTTAATTACATATGGGTTATGTTAATTAGTTTCACTTCTCTATTAATGGTTGTGCACTTAAGTTTCACTATTCAGACAGAACCTAAGCTGAACACTTATTTGAAAATGGTTTTTTTACCAGCCAGATAAGCAGCAGTAAACTAAAACTCTGCATGGAAGAGACATGACTTTTGCTAAGCAAATGAAGATGTCTGAAAAAAAGGTGTAAAACATGATTGGCACTGTTAAATTCTGAGCACTGGAAAAATACTTCTGTAAACCTGGCAAGTGAGTAAAAGTACCTTTCCATTAAACCAAACAAGTAAAAAAAAAACCC
>VXAY01006797.1:1525817-1536209 GCA_013399855.1 Oxyruncus cristatus | reverse complement strand
AAAAAAAAAACCCAACACAAACCCACCCAAGCCAAAAAAAAAAATAAACAACTGTTACAATGTTCCTAAAAAGAAAAACGGAGTATACTGGAAGAGATAAACCATAATGTGGTTACAGAGAAGGTAAGATAAGTGAGACATAAATAAGAAGTATATGTGCACATCTAGATAAATGCAGAGAAAAGAATCACTAGTGAAAAAGTCCTGATGACTGAAGAGGCTTCCCATTCCTAGCTCTGCCAATACCTGCTCCGATAGTTTTGGGGTTCCCCAATTAATCTGCATTACTGAATGAACACAGGACCTTGTGAAAATGAGGGTCATTACTGAGAGCTACGAAAATGATTTAGAAAGCCATCAAAACGAAAAGCAATGCAGGAATCTGCCCTGCATGACATTTTGCATCTTTGCAAACTCTGCAGCAAAAAACCCTCAAGATCTCCCTTTTTTGCACATTGTGCAAGCTCTGAATGACACCAGTGGAGAGAACTGACACTGGATTTCAGCTGAACAACACAAAGACAAATGGGGAGGGGAAAAACTGGGAGATCTCTGTCAATACAGCAGTAGGAAAGCCCTGGTAGAAAATTACAGTTGTAGCTGATGCTGGAGGCATAAAACGTGTCATAAGTCTGCTCTGTTATGGCATGTGGAGACGGAGTTCCCAAGAAGTGTATGGACACTTCTGTAACTAGAGAACGATAGAACACTAGGCTTTGAGGCCAGTTATATGAGGTTCAACAAGCTGGCTGAGTCCAGCACTTCTGTCACAGCAACCCCATGCAGCACTACAGGCTTGGGGCAGTGTCTGGAAAGTTGCTTGGTGGAAAATGACCAGGGACTGCTGATCGACAGTCGACTGAACATGAGCCAGCAGTGTGCCCAGGTGGCCAAGAAGGCCAATGGCATCCTGGCCTGGATCACAAATAGTGTGGCCAGCAGGACCAGACCAGTGACCGTCTCCTTGTACTCAGCACTGGTGAAGCCACACCTTGAATCCTGTGTTCAGTTTTGGGTCCCTCACTACANTCAGCTTTGTGCCCCTCACTACAGGAAATACAAAGAGGTGCTGGAGCATGTCCAGAGAAGGGCAACAAAGCTGGGGAAGGCTTTGGAACACAAGTCTTATGAGGAGCAGATGAGGGAGTTGGGGTTGCTTAGCATGGAGAAAAGGAGGTTCAGGGGGAAACTCACTGCTCTCTACAATCTAGTAGAAGGCTGTAGCCAGGTGGAGGTAACAAGCAAAAAGACAAAAGGAAATAGCCTCATGTTGTTCCAAGGGAGGTTTAGAACAAATATCAGGAAAAATTTCTTCACTGAAGGGTTTGTCAAGCCTTGGAACAGGCTTCCCACAGAAGTGGTGGAATCACCATCTCTGGAGGGATTAAAAGACATGTGGTGCTTAGGGACATGGTTTCATAGTGGACTTGTGCTGCGTTTACAGTTGGACTCAAGGATCTTGAGGGTCTTTTCCAGCCTAAATGATTCTATGATTCAAGGAGGTACTCCTGACATTCCCTGAGCCTCCACATGTCTTTCTTAGCCTCACCTCTGAAAAGTTCCATCACTTATATGAAGGTTGCACAGCATTCAAGACTTGGAGAACAGAAGCCTCGGATAGATGCACAGCAACTCAAGATTTTCATATGTATGTATATATATATATATTTATATATATATATATATATATATAATCTCAATATAGAGGATGTTTTTTTTTATTTTGTCAGAAAGATGTATATAACAGCATTCTTGAAAAGGTACTACTACCCAAAGAAGTTACTGGTATAGCAGTTTGGACTCACTAACACAACATTCAAACCACAGCCTCGAACACGGCCTTGACTGTGAGAGACAGAACTATTGACTGCTCCAGACTGACTTTGTTCCCAAGCCACAATACCAAATGAAAACAAGCAATGTAACCTTGAAATTTTTCACAATACAATTTTTGTTTCTTGGCCAACTTTACTTGTAGCCTCCCCTTTCTATGAAACTTCCTGCTTTTCTGGGATATGGTTAAATTTTGTTGATGTGATACATGCCTGCAAACAATGAGTCAAAGACTACTTGACTTCTGAAACCAACCTATCCTGTCTCTTATAAACAAAAACATACAGGACAATTTACTAGGATTATATCATCAGAAGAGACTCATTTCCCACAGTCATTAGCTTTTATGGTACAGGTTTGATGGTCCCAATTGCACAGCTTCGCACCAATAAAAATGCAAAGCATATGAAACCAGAGACCCTAAACCTTTTTTTTATTAAATCCCTTGATTCCAAGGAAACTTTGAGATGTGAGTTAATTCTCTAGTTTCCTAGGATGGAACATGGGCACAGAAATCATTGTATTCCAGTCATTTCCAGCTACTAGAACCTCCCATGGAGTTGGCCAGATTGGATACAGTCATTCTGCTTGAACAAAGCCTGGAATGGCTACTGCCATGTAGCATTACTAATTTAATGTCTTGTATATTAGTAAGCACTGCTAGCAAGTAGCACATCAACAACCCTGAATGGTCAGTATGTTCCTCTGTATCCTATAAAGTCTTTACCCAATTAGGAAGTCATGATGGATAAAAAGGCAGACACAAATGACTATTTTTTGCCAGCTTAAGTTGTTCAACCTTGAATAAAAGACAAGCTTAAGGTGTTTCTCCCACCATCTTCTATTGCTCCATCTCCTCAAACCAGGCCCTCAACCCCCAATTGCCTCCCTAATCTATCTTTTTATTGTATATCTAATAGTCACCAAGTTGTTGCTCTCTGCCCCATAAGAGCACTACTCATCCTGACACTGTGTCTTCATTCATAAACCAAGAAGAGGTGCAGTGCAGAGGATGGGCAACTGCTAACAATAGTTTAGAGCTATTTCTTCCCATGCAGTGTCACCACAGACCACCTGATCCACAGGTTCTTTTTCCATGGCAATGGAAACAGCTCACTTCACTCTCTTTTATCTGCATACACTGTGATTTGAAACAAACTTAACTCTGCATCTCAGACCCTAATTCTCAAAGCTGAAAGCCTAGTGGGACAAGCCCCTCAATTCTGAACACCAAAGGATAAACTGAATTGTGCTTCTACGGAAGATTTTCCTGAAACAAACCAAAAGCCCCAAAACAAAACTTGTGCACACATGTCTATTAGGGAGGCAAGTCAGAGTTTACACAAAACACTAAATACATAAAACATAGTTTACACTCACAATGAGAAAACATTGATGATATTAAATAAAAGCTAAGACTAGTATCAGAGAGGATAACCACCACTCCTTAAGGACTTCTGTGAAGTGCACAAGTGTGGGAGGAGCTTTTATTCAGGAGGGCAATTTAAAAAATATTATTGCCTTCTAGAATACCAAGTGTTTGGTATTTATTGTTTCAGTACTCTGCTTTTCAATAGGGTTTTCAATCTCCAAACATAGTTATCTGCCCTAAGAAAAATGGAACTTGGTGAAAACTTTCTGGGATTCTCTTCAAACCCCAACCATACCTGTCTAGGAAAAGACACTGGCCAATTTTTATTTTCGGTTTAGCCTGTTAAATTTTTGTATTTTGGGGGTGAAAATTACACAAAATATGACTGAGGCTATAAAATGTGCAGACTCACATACTAACTGTAACTACTGTTGCATACAGTCTGTTTGAATGCAAGATTCTACTTGTGCTCCTTTGAGGAAGTTCACATATGTGTATGGTCTGCAGGCGCAGCTTACGTGCTCTCTAACGGACAGACGTCAAACACACAAATTCAAGGTTTTAAACAGGTAGTGGTTTATTTAATGTTCTGAAGTAATGTCAAAATATTTTTGACAGCAAAATGCATTCCAACAGTTTTGCTTAGATTGGAAGAGCATGCTTGCTTATGTAACTAGTTTTATCTAGGTAATTTTGTGCCATTTGTACTAGAGGATAAGTTGTCACAAGTTTGCTTATTTCCTGGTACTCCTGTCTGAGCAAAAAGATGGGAACTCGATTCAGTTTCCAGCAAGCAGCTCCCATCTGAGAGAAGCAAGCTGTCCTCAGCACAGTACTAACCCTTGTCACCCTGCAGAGATAACAGGGAAATAAATTGTACTCTCAAGTACAGTAGAACAAACAGAATTCACTCAGCCTAATTCCACTGAACACCGAGAAGGAACAGAATTTATTTTGGAAAGGGCAGTTACTGGTTTAATCAGACTTGGACTACTTTTGTGATGCCACCATACATCATGCAGTTGTATTCATAACACAGCTACAACAACAGCAAAATACCAAAAATACTTAAGTCTTCAAGATATGAATCCAGTGAAATACTGCTGCTAACAACTTAACTCCCTAGTCAGGGAGAAGAGAGGCCTGAAGAAAAATAAAAATTGAGCATCCAGGAAGATCAGTCCACCTGCCTCATGCTATAGAAGTTTCCTCCTCCAATAATCATAGTTAAAATCTTTGTCTCAGTATCTTTTGATGAGCATAAATACTTCAGACTCATTATTGTCACCATGGGTAATAGCAGAAGAAGTCACCACAGGCATATGACAATGAAGTCATGGGAAGTAGAGAAACATATAAAGAAAAAAGTCAATTATGAGCTTTGCAAAGTTTTCAATTTAGGTCAATTTAGCCTCAGCTAGAAGTTGTTTTTTTGGTAGCTTTCTAATGCTGTAAATTCCAATCATCCTGAAACACTTACATTTTGCTCAGGAGGTTATTCTTGTTCTGCCACCAGAACAAGGGGGAATCCTGAATGGCTGGCAAGCAGCTTACTTTTCTTCTTGAAGAAAGGTTCCATTACAGTGGACAGTGAACTAATTCATTAGAGCCCCACTTCCTTCCCAAAAGTTAAACTAAATAGCTCTAGTCCACTTCTGTAAACTGCTAAAATTTAAAAAAAACCCCAAAACATTTTAATAAAGTTCAAGTGCTTAGAAAGGAATAACAGACCATATACTACTTTATCCATCACAAATTACACCTATTTAAGCAGATGAGAAAGAATTATTTATTACATCTTTCCACTGGTTAGACAGAAGTCAGCAACTAGTAGGATATATCGGAGCTTTGAAGATAAGATTTTGCTGGAAAGGAGGTGCAAGTAGAACAAGAAACTCTGAGGTCTTAAGAATTTGATATATTAAAAAAAAAACACAACAAAAAGTTTATTAACACAAAGGAACTGATATTCTTCTCCAGTTTTTCGTTTTCAGTATCTTCATCATGAGAAGCCAAACTTCTACCAAGTCATCTGGATTACCAGTTACAGTAAAAGCATAGGATAGTTCACATATGTAAGTCTTGAATATATTATTTTAGTGTCATTAATGCATTTTAAGAACACTGAGCAAACTTTAGAACTCAGGACTCCAAGCTACTCCACTTGTCCTTCTTACCCAGACAGAACTCATTAAATCCCAACCACTGCCTGAGACACACCTCTCCTGATCTAAAAAATTACAGGTTTTCTATATGCAATTTTTAAAAAGTATGTTGGTGAAAAAAAAGGTCATGTAAGTAATGTAAATTTGATTTGCACAAAAAAGCTAATGCTTCTTACCTCAGACCTATTCATAAAATCATAGAACAGAATCATAGTGTCATCCAGATTGGAAAGGACCTCTAAGACCATGTAGCCCAGCCATTAACCCAATACTGCCAAGTCCACCACTAATCCTCTAAATTGATACACATATATGAAAAACTCGAGTTGCTATGCACCTTTTTGATGATTCTGTTCTCCAAGTTTTCATCTTGAATGATGTGCAACTTTCATATAAATGATGGAACTTTTCAGAGAGATGAGGCTAAGAAAGATCCGTGGAGTGTCAGGAGCACCTCCCTGAATCATAGAATCATTTAGGCTGGAAAAGACCCTCAAGATCCTTGAGTCCAACTGTAAATGCAGCACAAGTCCATTATGAAACTGTGTGCTTAAGCACATGTCTTTTAAATACCTCCAGGGATGGTGATTCCACCACTTCTGTGAGAAGCCTGTTCCAAGGTTTGACAAGCCCTTCAGTGAACAAATTTTTCCTCATATCCAGTCTAAATCTTCCCTGGCACAACTCGAGGCTGTTTCCTCTCATCCCATTGCCTGTTACTTGAAAGAAGAGAACCAGAAAGAAGTGAGATCTCTAGTTTCTAACCAAGAAATGATGATGATGACTGACTTTCTGAAGAAGTCTTGATAAATATCAGCAGCCTAAGTCAACTTACACAATTTGGAAATAAAATATTTTACGCTTCTTTTCTCATACTTCCTACTGTAGATTAGTAACTAATACAAATTGTCCCAAATTCAAGACACAACATGTACAAGTCATCACAAGTTCTTCATAGGCACCTGAAAAATTTATCAGCACTTATGCATGTTGTAAAGTATAAGGGAGAATATAATCTGATGTTTCAATGTCCTCCTGTTGAATGTAAAACCAGATGTGGGTCACCTGATGACGATTTTCTTTAGCTTCCAGAAAGTTCATATTTTGACATCTTTCTGATGCTCTGGGGAGGTAAATTAGATTGTATTTAATGGAAAATCAAATTTGTTAACTCAGGCCTCTTGACTAACAGGATGTAATTCTTTCTCAGTTGTTGCAGTTCCAGTCCTTGAAAGTATAAGGGCCACAAAAAAGCAACTGACTCTTCCAACTACACAGAGTATTCCTTCTGCATGCAATCTTCAGGTTGCCTTGACAAATACCCTTAGCAAAAGCTTATCTGAAATGACATAAAGGCAACCTTCCCAGAGCATCAAGAATATGGTTATCACTCTTCTAGTTGGTAAGCTGCCCATCTCCTCTTTTTTCCCAGTCTTATCCCATCTGAAACATCTGTAGCAGGAAAGCATTGTAAATACTACACAGGTAACCATCAGTTTCATTCAACTTGTAAAAACCATAAAATAAAAAAACCTTACCACATAAAACCCCTGAAGAGACATGAAATTGCAACAGATTATGAGAAGTGTACAATTTGCAAAGCAAATTTATGCATACCACTGGCATAATACACTCCTTGGGCAATGCGCAGATAAACAAACCTCCCCCTCGCTATTCCTCAGAACTGCAACCTACAGTCTTCCCAAAAACCCAGGTTGTTTTTCCCAAAGGCTGGTTCCCAAAAGGTTGACTTTCCCAAAGATGGTCCCATACCCCTAGGGAGCAGATCACCCACGCAGACTCAGGAAATTAAAAATGTTTTTTTTTTTCTTCTCTTCTTGAATTGTTTTAAGCCTTAAGAAAAGGAGAACTGTCTCAGCATTAAGTACCCCATACAACTCAGCTTCTTCCATTGAGCCTCAAAGGAAAATGGGCCAGCACAGGACAGAAATTAACAGACAAACACCGGTTAAAGCTATCATGATGTATCATTTATTTTGGACTTTTTTTGTGTGCATCTCTGTGTGTTCAGGGAAATTTCCTGACCAATTCTCTTCAAAAACTGTTCTTCCATGAGTGCTTTGAATAGCTTTCCTTATTCCTTTGAGAAGTAACACAGTAGTGATTTATGAAACTTTCTAACTAGAGGGAACACACATGGGAATCTGATGTGACAAGACTGGAAAAGCACCAAGGACTTGATGAGAGAACATTAATGAATCAAAAGTCATGCTATTGGCATAAATCAATTAACAAGTGACCCTGCCATGATCACAGATCCTCCACGTTCCCCAAACCCCTAATTGGTCTTTCCAAATGACACTCTCAGGAAGACTGAAAATGCCAACTTTTAAGGTTGGTATTTAAATTAGAGACTTGTCAACCACGACTGTGTAACAGAATTGTTGTGTTACTATTCTCCAACTCTAAAATCAGGGATAAAGATTTTCATGCTATCCAATCCCTGTTTGCACATCACAAGTGAACTGTTTACTTGAGCTTCATACAGGAATGACTACCTAGATATTTCAGAAAGCACCAAATACCTTAGTTTTCAGATTTTAATATTAATAATAAGTGGTTTTGAGACTCTGCTGAGATTTGAACCAATGTCCTCTATTAACCTTGACCAATCAGTCACTCTTCAGTTTTTAAGCTCCACATATTCCATGTGCTTATACAGCAGGTAAAAACTAAGAGTGTCAACAGATTAGCTTTTGAGGAAGGCAAGGGCACTGACTGCCTTCACTGAAGTGAGCATTTACACAACTGGTTAGCACAATGCATACACATGCTCTCGCTGTGGAATCCAGCTTTTATTCAGTTCACTGGTTTACATCTTCAGGTTTTAATGTTCTAATAGAAATGTGGGACCTGTAGAAACCCCTATGGAACTTGCTCCATTCTTATGTCAGGTATTTGTTATAGTTGGCTTACTGAACTGCAAATTTCCTTTTGGTGAGACTTACTGAACAAGGGACCCTTTGTAGAAGGCGGCAACACTACCCTTTTTATCTGAGCTTACAGAACCTTTAATTTGGGACTTGCAAATTTACAACATTGTGAGATTTCCTTTTGCGCTCCTTGTAATCTTGGGCCAAATTCTACCTTTACTTATCCCCACACAGTAACTCACATCCCAAACTGCAGTTTGCAGAATAAATACCTTAGGTAGCATTAAACTGTCTATTTGTCAATTTTAAGAACCACAAATGCTCCAACAAGAATGAACAGACTATGAGTTCCATGTACATTTCATATTAATTCCAATTGCTTTTAGAACTGGAGATTCAACACAGATACACAGGTTCTGCCAACTCTGCACATAAATAAACCGAACTTGCTGATGGCACGGGAACAGCTCAATGCTGTTCTCCATGCCCAGCACTGTCAGTGCAGAAGCAAAGAGAAGTGGTTGCTTCAACAGAGCTGTGCTGCCAAATATCTGTACATGGACCTGCTGCCCAGAGTGTCTCTTGGAGCAGCCTGCAGAGGTTCAAAGAATCCAGGTGGTGCTGCTGGCTATCACAACCGAATGTACAAATCAAACAACAAAAATAATAACTAAAAATTTCACATGTTCATTCACAGAAAAACAAAACAAAATACTCTTCTTACTTCAACTGTGGCTCTAGCCTGTAAAGTGATTATGTATGAAGGAAAGAATTCAGTGTGACTTTCAGCTTTCATGAATTAGCAGAGGTTTCAAATGAAAAGGAAAAAACAAGGTCTATCTGACTTACAGTCTGCCCAATCTGAGAGCTGTTGTCACAATGAACACATAACCCATGACGTGTCACTCATGTATATTTTCACTATCAAGTACAACAAAGACAGCAAGTATCCTTTGGCACACAAAAGCCCCATGCACAACCTCCCCCTGTGGCATTCTGTTCTGATGCATTATTTGCCCTAGTGTGTTCCCAGGAGCTACACTCACGAGCAAGCACAACACTGCATTCAGGCACAGAACCATACTCTCCATAAAGTTTCAATTAGCCTTTCAACTCAACTGCACTGCATAAAAAAGAATCTGGGATACTACATACAGGATGCCATGTTTCATAAGAAATTAAATAATATATTTTATTTTTCGTATTGACATTTAGTTCGGTTTTGAATTCAAAATATGAAGCCAAAAAAGCAAAATAAATTATCCTATGAAAGTTAACAAATTATTCCATTGTTTTTAATAGCACTGGGCAAATCCTACTGAATTAGGCATGAATTTGTCACATATGCAACAAAGAACTTAAAACTAATACATCGTTCCCATTGTAAATCTTCTTTTTAGAGGTTACATGTTAACATTTTAAATCAACTCCAGGCTTAGACTTGGAAATACAATTATTCCACAAGCTCAAAGAAATGCAGAAAGATGACTGACAACTTGATCTGCTTTACTAACAACTGCTAGTTAAGTAAGATCCTTTATGAAATACTTGACTAACCTGATCGCTCTGGTCTGATTAACTGCTGTGCTATCTAAGGTACATTTGCACAAACTGCTCTCAGCCTGCACGCATCAAAGCTGACGCCCGGGGCTTTGGGAAGCAATTTCACAATGTGAGGCGTTATCCACATTTACCTTTTTCACCACCAGTACCGTGGCTCCCGGCGAACTGTCAGCATTCATGTTACCCCAAGGTAAACAGAAAACAATCTTCCCGTAGCTCTATCCCTATTTCACCCTGCCACTACATGCCATATAAACAACGTAAAACTGAGTGTTACTATCCCTAAGCACTGTCCATCTGCAGCTTGTGAATCCCTAGGCGATTGTGTGCCGCTTCACGGAGGGTTGCGGAGGGTGCACTTTCAGGACCCGCAGCGCCCTGGAGTGCGATACTCCTGCGGGCTCCCCGGGAGCTGCCACGGCTTCCTAAACGGTGGATGCCCCCGGATGGTCAGTTAAACCACGGGCCAGTGTGAAGTTTGGGCAGGGGTCGGCGGCTCCAGCCCGGCTCTCCCTGCAAGTACGCGCCGCCCGCCGGCCCGGCCCGGCCCGGCCCGGCCGGCGTG
>VXAY01006797.1:1504815-1524747 GCA_013399855.1 Oxyruncus cristatus | reverse complement strand
CCGGCGGGGCCGGCCCTCGCTTCGTGTGACCCATCGCCTCCTCCTCACCCCGCGGCGCTGCCCCCCCGACCCCACAAACGCCGCTGGACGCCCGGAGCGCCCCGCTGGGTGCAGCGCGCCGGACCAGGGTGCCGGCCGGCAAACCGCCTCCGATCACTTAACGTCACCTAAACACATCTCCCCTCCTTTGCCGCCTTCCCCGAGTGATTTCTGCCCGGAGTTTCCACCCCTCCGGGCGCAGTGGGAGTAAAGCAAAGGTTACCGTGCCCGGAAAGTACCGCGACGTGCGGGCCAGGAAAGCCCCGCCGGGCCAAGGTGCGAGCTTCGGCCGCAGCCCTGCCCGGCCCGGCTCCGCTCCCCGGCCCTCCTGGCGCTCGTGTCGCTGTGCTTCTCCCGAGGGCTCCGCTCCAGGGGGACGCCGTGCGTGGAGGCGTTTTCCCGGCAGGTGAAACGCACCTGGGCACCTCGCCCTGTCACACGCCGGTTCCCGGGCGCCCGCCTCCCTGGTTTGCCTGGCACCTGGTTACCCCTCCTGGGTTACCTGGTGCCGGCCTCGGGGCCCTGGGCCGAGCACAGAGCCAGCCCGGTGTCATCCCTTCATTTCTGGTCCTAATGACAGAACAGATGTAAGTGCACGCAGGATCCCAAATTAGCACGTCGACGCACCACCCAAGTCTGCCTGTGCAGAGTACAACGTTTATAAATCCTACAAATGCAAGCAGTGTAAATAGTGTGCTGTTTCACTGCCCTTATGAAAGAAAGGCTGTGAAAGCCTCTTCAGACCCTGTACTAAGCCTCATGGACCTAAGGATGGTTTATCATCCGCATGTCAAAAGTCAGAAACTGACCCTACACTGAGTTTGTTCAAGGGTGCTAAGGAAGAGTTGGCAATGGAACAGTCCTATACTTATGCTCTTGGGAGTTTTTAAACACTGTATCATCTCCTTTGCTTCACCTTGGAAAAATCTCAGTTTCAGACATCTGTCTGTCATTCCTCGAGTGGCCACAGCCCAGATAGTGATATGGGATGTGAGAAAGTTACATGCAGTGACGGTCACATGAAAATGTAGCATCTACATGACATCAATTATTGTGGCATATCTGACCCAAAAGCTCTCTGATTTCAGAGGTCACAGTCTCAAATACTGTGAGTGGTGAGCTACATGTCCCATGGGAATTTATTTAAGTGCTATTTGAAATAAGATACACTTGTGACACATGAACTAAACTCAATTTGCTCCTGTTCAACACCATAATGTTTAACTCCTGGGTCATGATGTTGCAAATTTATGGTGATTCAAATGTATCTGGAAAAAAGGGATTCAGGATGAGACATAAACAAATTCAAGGAAATATCTTTAAACAAAATGCCAACAGAAGCAAAAGTCACTGAAACTGAGCTCTCTCTACTTGGGATTTTCACTTGCATAGTCTAAATACTGCTGATGGAAGCATACAGCTAATATTCCATATAGATATATTTTGTATGAATCTTTTTATCGGATCAGAAGGTAAATTATCATGAGTGTCATAAACAAAATGGCTCTGTCCTCAACAGCATGAATTATCTTGTGAGTTTCTAAGCAAAGGCTGTTCATCATACAGATAGGAAACAGAGTCATTAAATGTCCCACTCCTGATGAGAACAACATCCAAGGATTTGGCATTCTGGGCAGAAACAGAGTACCTACTGTTTGATGGGGAAGAAAAAAAAATTGGATATTTTTTATATAAAATCAGAGAATACAGTTACCAGAATGAAAACTGTCTAGTCGTTAATTTAAACACTGAGAACATAATGAAAAGGATGTCAGTATTGGGTGAGAAATATGCGGCCTGAATAGTTAAAGTCACCCGTGTCAGCAGTAACAAGCCAAGAGCTGAAGGTGCCAATAGTTTAGGCCTCTGTGTGTGCAGGCCACTGTAACTGTGTAAAGTATTCTGCTAGTTCGTGTAAAGTGCAGCTTTTTCCTATTTCTTGAGCTTCATTCCTCCCATGGTGGGATCCAAAGACTTAAAAACATTTACTTTGCAGTGATAGCATCTTTGAATAAATTGTTGTTCAGACAGCATTTATAATGCAGTGATATAATTATGCAGGAAATTTGAATAATAATTCTAGTTTTGCAAGTGGAGAAACTGAATCATCCAAGGTCACATGAGAGACACGGATCAAGGAGTTTAAGACAATGGGAAATGGATTTAAGTCTCAATCCATTGTCCTATCCACAGGGCCATGAATCCTTAAAGTAATGTGGTTGTGGAATCTTTGTCCTTGGAGATATTTGAAACTGAGTTGAATAGGTCCCCAAGCAGCCTGAACTAACTGGATCTGTTTTGAGCAGAGGGCTCATTGCTCCTCAAGGGGCTTTTTCCAACCTCTGCTATTCTGTGAATTTCTATGGTGGAAAGTGTGTTGTTCTCTTCTCATTTATTACATGTATACCAAATTTCTTGAAGTGTTATAACTATGGTTTCTTTTCAGTATTTACATTTGTTTCATTGAAAACAAAATACAATTGTCTATCACAGTGTTGGTCAATAGCCTCTCTTTTCAGGAAACAGTTTTGAAAATATTGCATCTGCAATGAATGCTAACTAGAGCTGGTCAAAAAACCCAAAACATTTCTTACAAAACCCATGTTCCTTTTTTGGTTGAATATTTCCAACCATCTTTAATGTGCCATTTCATGGGGGAGAGTCCAAACCAAGATTGCAAAGGGAAGATTGATGGTGTTTTACAACTTCTAATATCACAGCCTTTTTAAAATAAAAAATACACTGTGTGTTCATCAGGAGGTACTGTGATTTCTTACATTATCATGGCATCTTAAACACAATTAAAATCCCTGTAAAATGCATTATGGGGTACTTAAATTATTTGTACTTTCCCCCAACTTCCCTATTTTAATAATATAAAATCCTGCTAGAGTACAGTAATTTTTTTGGATTTGGTGGCTTCACTTGATCCCACTGACATGCAAATTGTATTTCTTTGCTATATAACTAGCTAAATGGATCATGTGCTTGTCTGTCAGATACAATTGCGTTTGCTATAGCTTGAGTTAATTGTTTTATACAATATTTGAATCTAAGCTGCATCTGTTTCGTAGAAAAAGGTCAGTGTATTGTGCAAATCTTTTATAACCCATCAATTAAAAATGATGGAACAATTCAAAATCAGTGGCTATTCAGTTGCCAAGGAGTTCATAGTCTTTTTCCCCAGAAGTGCAGACTATGAACAGTCCACCTATGTTGTTTATTATATCCAGAAAAATTATGTATAAAATTCCAATTCCCTGATGCATTAACAAAATGTGATGGAGTTTTTTTTTTTGTAATTTTGAAAATGTTGTGATGCATTCCCATATCAGATGCAGAAACTATGCACGTTGATGTTTATTTATAGGCTCAGTTCTCACTGTGAGAACTACAGTAGTGTCAGCTTTCAAAATAGAATCTTTACTCCCCAAAATAGTATTTTTCGTTGTTTGTTTCATTAATTCCTACCTTAGTTACCAGTCCACGCTACTGAACTTCCTGATGCACAAGGCACAAAGAGAAAATGGTCTGTTTTAAGGTAAAACAATAATCCAAAGTGACCAATACTCTATTTAATTTGTCACGAAGGCTTCCACTGATTTCACATGGACATTTTATGTGAGTTTACAAATCTTACTTGGGTTTGCAACTTCAGTGGCTTCAGTAGGCCAGTGTGAAACTATCTGGCAAAATCTGAAGCATTATCTTTTTGCATTTAGCTTCTTGATGCTAACAGTTTGATCAATTTCATGCAGAGACTACCTTCTATTTTCCATACACGCGGCTTGATGACTTGTGTGTTCTGTGTCTAACTGTTGTTTTTATTCATCATGTACTTGTATGGATTTTTCTATAAGATTATTTTCTTTTCTGGTCTATATGGCAGCAATGCCTCCCTTCTGCTTTTCTTTAGAAAACTAATTGCAAAACCCTGGTGATACACTTCTCTTCCTTGTTTATATAAACAATTGAATTCTAAAATTTCTATATTCAAAATAGAGTATGTAATCCTCTAGAAGTCCCAGATCTTGATCTTGTGTACCTCAGTGCTTGCAACAAGCCCACTGAAGTCTGTGTAATAAGACAATAAACCTAAGATATTTCAGACCATTGCAAGAAAAAAACAGGCAATGCAGATAGTTTTTCAACAGAAATGATCAGCAAGCAGTTCAGACAGAGATAGCAGTGGCTTCTTACGTGAGAAGTTATCAATCTGTTTAGGGTTTACTAGGTCAAACCCAATGCTTTAAGCTCTATACAGACACTCATTTCCTAGGACATCTGTAGTGCAGACAGCTGATCTGTAAATCAGCATTGAGGGGGCCTCAGTGAAGGTGTCCCTGTTCTCTGTTTAAGAAAGAGTAGAATGATTTTTCTAGAGAGAAGAAAGAATAAAAAATTATCTATAAAATTCCACTAGGATTCTTAAAAGCATAAAAATATGCATGTAACAAGTGGTCAAAGCTTAGGTTGTTTATTGAAATGCTCTAAAAACCTCTTTCTGGAAGTAGTTACTGAAAAACCCCAGCAGTATATTCAGTTGAACAGATGTATTCTGAAAGAACATTTTGATTGTTGTCACATGAAGAGTTTTAAAGAACACTGTTACACTAAGATTTTTTGGTACTTCCACTATGCATTTTTATGTGACGGAACTGGTATTTTAGATAGAAGTGTTTTCTTCCTTTTGACAAATACTACTGTAGTTTGTTTTGAGAGTCTTTCTGACTTCAGAGAGTTGAGCTTCCCTGAGTAAATTTTAAAGAATAAAATTGACCTGGGATTCTTCTATATGCTGTCATTAATGTTTTCCAGATATTACATCACATATGTACAGGCACCATGTCTCGATTTCTGAAAGGAACAGACACAAGAGCAATAGGCCAGATGAGTTATTTCATTAACCTTATTTCAGTGGGACTTTTGCCTGAAGGACCAAAGACCAGACCTGTGTTACTAATCTGTGTGCCATTTTCCTGTTTTCCTTCAGTGACTAACAGAGAAAGAAGAGCATTTAGTTTTATTTAGTTTTGTATTCACAAAGGACTACAGCCCACCCAAAAACAGTCTTAACAATTTTGATGCTATGTTGTTTTCCAGCTCCATGGAAGATGGATAAAGGCCAGGTTTCATTTCAATAGATGTAGGTGTAGATTCACAGACACTGAAGCTGCTGAACTCTGAAAATACACATTTCAAAGAACAGTTTCTCACATAAACAACATTTTTATTTCTACAGAGGAGCAACAGCCACTCTGCAGTTTAGCAACAGTCACACACTGTTATCAGAATTATTTTGTTATTATTGCAAGCTCAAACTGGCCAGAGAACACTGGCACTCCACGTGTTTTTCTTTCTTTACCTCCACCCATTTCCTTGTTCTTGTTGCCTGTCTCCTACCTTTCTCTCTGGTACTTGAAAAAGGTATGTAATCTCCACTTACTGCTGAGAGCCAGCTTAGGTGCCAATCAAGTGACGGTATTACACCTCGGGTGTTTTCATTTCCTTCTTCCTCAAAATTTACTTTTTACTCCTCTTTTTTTTTTTTTTTTTTCCCCTTCTTATCTCCACTCTACCCCAGTCACTTTGGATGAATCCTCAGATACTTTACAGGCCTCTTGCTTTCCCAATCTACCCCCTCCCTATGTCTCTCACTTCCCTAATGGAGTTCTAAGGTCATGACTGCTGCAGCTGCAGCATTGCATCTTCTTCCTCATCCTCTTTCCATGGTGATTTCACCCCTTCTCTGTCCCCAAGTTCTTGTGTTACCGAGGTTGGAGATGAAATATTCCATAATTATACAAGCAGGCCTGACAACATTTTGGAAAGTTTTCAGAGAAAATTCCCATATTTGCCCCTGTCACCATTAGCTCACTTGTTATTTCCCAGAGGTTTCCTCTGTAATGTTTTACAAGGAACTGGTAGAAAGAAGGTAGACTATAGTAGATAATTAAAAGGAATTATTTCTTGGGACCTCTGAAAGACTACAGTTCCTGTTGAGGAAATTATGTGTTAGAGGTTGAAAGGGAAAGTTAAGTTGTGGTTTAGAAACAGCACTGGTATTGTTTACAGAAATTAAAGTTCATTTTTAGTTCAGTATAGTCTCTATAAATCAAGCTCAAAAGTATTCTACAGTTGCAATGCAGAAGTTTGTAACGGGCTAATTGAAGAGTGCAAATCATTTCTCCTGTCCATAGCTAAGCTGGTGCATTGAGCTGTGGCTGATGAGTGGAAAAATCCCACGGGCACACTCTGTGTGCAGTTGGCACAGGGGGGAGGCATGTGGCGGGGGGGTGGACATGGACAGGGAGTGTGTGTTTTTCCAGAATTATCAAAGGTTCTGAACCTCCCTGACAGGATTTCGTCTGATCTGGTTCTCAGTCTTGAGGCAGGGTGTGCACATTACAACCTGGATGCACTCTGGGGGGTATTAATCTGCATTTCCCCTCCCCTCTCTCACCAGATTGCTGCTCAAGACTCACAGCTAAAATGACAGCCAAAATAAATCAAAAAGCATTTAGTGGCAAAATCAGGAAAGAATGGAGGCAGATGGGGACATTTAGAAATAATAAAAACCCCATTAATTACTGATTTTTGTAATTGTTTCAAATATGTGTCTGCATATACATCTTCTCACCTCCCACATCCTGCTTATGCTTAGATTGTTTTGGTTTTGGCATAGAAGCATGTGTGTTTAGGCAGCACCTCACTCAAGTTCATCCCTTCTTCTGAAAGATATCCCTGCTTCTGAAAGATATCCCTACTTCTGAATTTTTAATTCATATCAGTAAATCTTCTCTTGTCTAATTCCAGGCTTCAGTAGAGCTGCAGTTATTAGTTTTACTGTTCTTCTTTTATGCTATAATAAAGCTAAGATTCTTTTAAAAATAAAGTATAATTAACTTGTGGAATTCATTGGCTCCAGGTACGGAATTCGCAGGATTTAAAAACAGATGAGATATTTATATGAATTTTATGTGTCTTTACACTGTCCAGGATAAAAGTTCATGACAAAGGTAAACTTTTGTGCTTCAGAACAAGAACTACTGGCAGTGGCTGCAGAGAAATTTCCTCTGTGCCCCACAGTAATGTGTTCCTTTGAAGATGATTTCCACCTTTGCTGTAGCAACTGGTCCCAGCTGTGACGCAAGTCAGGGTAAGGCATGAGAGGGACTGTGGGATTCATGTATTGCAAAGGAACAGACACGACGTTTTTGGGGACAGATACTTCTAGCCTGAGTGGAGGCAGTCTAGAAGTAATTGAATTGTTCAGCAATATATAAGGAATCAGTATAAACTAAGGACCAAAATTAAGGTCATGCTGTTAGCATGTACTTGAATAGATTACACAGCTACCTGAGGATTTGACAGACCTTATCTTTTTATCTCAAATGGAAAATATTTTACATAATTAAGTTACAGACAAACTAGTTATTTGTTCCATTAGAATTTAGTTAATGTCATACTGTACCAGCAAATAATCCTTGTGTGACATGACACTCCAATGAACACTGGAAGAATGAGGGGAAATAGAGGTTGCAAAGTAATTCAGTAAGCCTAACTGTGTTTGAAGAAAAGTATTTCGAGACAGACTATAGGTCAAATAGATGTGTTCACGTTAAATTTTTAGTTGAATTGGTATAGCCTATATAACACAGGATGTCAGAAAAGATGACCATTATAATTCTTTCTTGATTTAAATTATATCAATTCTATTAATGTCACACTTCTACAGGCAGTTAAAAAAAACTGTATAACTTGGACTTGGAAGAGAAAATGGAACACAAGATGCAAGTTTGCAGGAGATGTGTCCTGGCTGACTCTGAAAGAAGCAAGGATTACATTAGATCAAATTAAGCTAAAATTTCACCATGTTCAACAGAAAAATACAGGTGCAAAACTGGAGTAAAAGAGAGAAGAGCCAGCACCACAGGCAGTATGGATACCAGTGACATGTACCTTACCTATGCACAAACTATCCTAATAATAACTGCCATGGGAGGTAATGATCTTAAGAAAAGTAATCCAGGCAATAAATTTAAATATAACTATGTGTGCCACAGAAGACTCAGACATCTGGACCACTCAAAAGGACAGAAGAGAATGACTTGATCTTTTGCCCTTAGCCATTAACTACCTCCTAGGGAATACTGCAAATAACAGTGATCACAGCTTGAAAATGCACAGTTATGAATTTACTGATGGCTTGTGGGTTTTCATTTTTACAGGAGGGGCCAAAAGGATGTTGTCACTAAGCTTATTCCCATGTGTGGGTGGAAACCACTCTGTAGATGCTTGGTTTATTTTTTAGTGCATCATTGTCACTTGGTCAGTCCACTTCCCTATAAGAACATGAGAGGTGTCATTCCTGTAGGAGGAGAGGACAAACTGAAAATAAAACAGATCAGATCCTGCAGAGAGTCAAAATGGAGTTCGATGTGCAAATCAGGATTAAACTTCAAAACCCTAACTGTAAGAAATACATTTTTTTTGGTCCAGAAATTCTTTGAGCCTGTGATGGTGTAAGGTTTTTTTTCCTCCTGAAATACCTCCTACTTAGTATGTTCTTCTGTTTGCTGATATATAAATTCCAGATATATTAGAAAAATGTTTCCCAACAAATGATTTTATTATGTAAAATTGATAGTTCATTGAAATTGAAAATATTATAATAGGTTTAAAAAACGTGTGGAAGAAGTTAGTATTGCCCACCTAGTACAGACAGGGTGTATAAGACAACAATTTTGAGTTAATTGATGAGAATTATAGATAATTGTAGCTAAACAGAGGGTTGAGGCAGAATTCTGCCTGTTGCCTGCTGAAAGGAGTTGTGGCCAGGATTTTCTTTTCCATCAGCTCCTGCTATTTTCAAGTAGCTAGAATTTTTAGAGTACCTAGGGAAGGCAAACTCTCCTCTGTGGAGTGCATAAGAACTACACAACCTGCCTGTTGTCCCTGTTGTGTTACCCAAATTGTGGCTGGGCACACAACCCCTTTTTGCTCTTGAGCCATCCATTGCTCAGCAGTTTATGCTTTCTTTTATACTGTATCTTTGTTCTGGCTGTCTTCTTTTACCAAAACCAAGTAATGTGACCCTTTTTTTCTTAATTTATTTTTTAGATTGGCTTTCAAATCGAAAGGATATGCAGAGAGAAAAAAATCATTCTTTCTTTAACACTGTTGAACTAGCATGGGTTTTTTCCTCCCTTTGCTTTGTTTTGGTGTTTTGGCTTTTTTTAGAGTGAATTTTTTTCCCCCTTAATCTCTTTTAGCAATAGCAACCACAGAGGTTGCCTGTAATAATAGCAGGCAGGCATTTTCCATTCCAAACACGGGAATGCAGTCTGATGGTATCCTCTAAAGGAGTATATGAAACCTTTAGGTGGCAGCCAAGGGCTGCAGTTTAAATCCCTAGATTTATTAGTAGTGTGGTTTATGGTCTCTGCCTCAGGTGGCAAGAAGGATATGATGAAGAATGAATTTCTAATCCATCCAAAAGTAAAACAAATACAAATTCGTGTAGATGAACAATTTTTAAAATTGTTCTGGATACATCTAGATATATAGGAATGCACCTGGGATTTCTCTCTATGGTCTGTTGCTCTTCCACCAAACTCCTTCAAAGAACTGTTAAAAGAACACCCTGAAGCCTAATGTCTTACTCCTGTCAATAAATTTATTATAAAACGCCATTCAATATAGTACCTTCGTGTTGTGCTCAGAACATGAATGATAATGTATGTCTAGTTCTGGTTGGAGATTGGAAACCCTTGGTGGTCTCTTGGCATGTATCTCCTGTGCCCCATGGCCCATCACAGCAGAACAGTGGGGGCTGCTGGTCTCCTTGCCTCTCCCACGTAGTAATGCTTCTGCAACCCTCCTGAGCAATTTGGGGCATGCCATGGGAGACTGCATTTCCAAAGGTGGTTATTCAAATAATATCAGCAGGCATTATAGTTCTGGCTTATTATTCCCATACCACTCTAAAGCACAGTTTTGTGAAAGTGGTGGGTTGTTGTTTTTTTCACAACATGGGCTTGTTCAAATCCTGAGTTTACTTTACTGCAGTTATGCAGTAGATGTGTTGAAATATGTTCTAACAATGCGCAAGTAAGATCTAGAGGTATCAAAATGTTTTTAATGGAAATAAAACTCTTTGAAAGAAACTGTAGTCTTGAGGGACTCTCTTAGGGAAAAAAATGGATCTTTGTTGTTACAAATAACTGCACAATATCTTTCAAGGCAGAGATTACTTTCATCAATTTACTGTCATTTTCATGCAAGAAAACATGACTGCATTTGTGGTTTGGGAGTTAAAACTAGAAAATGAGAGACTTACAAATAGCCTCATTTGTTAATTGTAGTTACCAAAGTTGGTTTCTTTGCATAATTAACCATTACGTGCAGGTACAAATCATGTTGCTTACCTCTGCAGTTTAATGCAGCATACATCGCCTCATCACCCCACAGCTAGGCCCAAGTCTTCAACATTGCGATGCCAAAAACCTGTATATAAGCAGAACAAATATCCAAATATAGGACTGAGAGAAGAAATTGTACCCTGATTACAAACCAGATGTTAAAAGTCAAGTCTTAATGACTAGTGGTTCAGTGACTAACAAATTTGCATTAGAATATGTTACTTTCTTTTAAGTAGTTTGTGAATGAGTAATGTCTGCCTGAGTATGTGGGTATTTTTTAGTTAACAAGATTATTTTTTCTTCCCTTTATGATGTCTTTTTTTTTTTCCATATGCTCTATTTTGTGTGAGCCCATGCGAATGAATGGAGACACATGTAAGCCCCATTTCCAGTATTTCTGAATCTTCAGCTACCAGTGTCTCTTCAGAAGATGTACACCTGTTATAAAACACAGCTGGACTGGGGCTAATACATTTACCTCCATGCAGAGCCTGATCTCTTTTTTCTGTCTAGTTAGCTCTGAGTGGAAGCAGAGTAGAGGGAAAGTGGTAAGCAAGCCTGTCTTTTCCCATCTGTGGAGAGGTGCCATGCTTTTCTTATTAAACCTTTATAGCCATGCATTGTTCCATACTAGTTCACCTCATCAAGCTTTACAAATTCTTTGCACTTTAATTGTTCACTCCCATTTTCTGTCTCAAACTTCCTGTCTTTCAGGTCCCTGCTTGACTGGCTGTAAGATTTTTGCATTCATGTCCAGAAAGGAAAGAAGAAGGCATCTAATTCACATGGTGGAAATTAATTAGTAAACAGAATGGTCTGAGCAGATGTGGAATACAGCCAAAATACTCTAAAAGATGTCCTGGTTATTCAAGCGGCACCAATAGATGTTTACATGATAAAAAACGTAAGGATAAAAGTTTTCTACCCATAAGACACCCACTCATCTTGTGTGTATATTCCTTATTACTGGCATTTTGTTTGCTTTATTAAGGAAACATACTAGAGACAGATTTGCTAAGTGGTCCACTTACTTTTTAGTTAAATAGTTTATTACTGCATAAACATTTTCTTCAAGTAAAAAATGCCCATCCACTCCTCTTAAGACATGCAGTCTCTCCTGGGGAAAAATTTATTTGGAGGCTCTGTCTCATATAAGGGTTTTCTAAGGAACAGTGATCAGCTGGGCATTCATATGCTGTCTCATTCTGAGCTACACTAAGAAATTTTGTGGCACATTTCCCTGCCCAGGGAATATTCAGGATATGGGGGTGGTTTGAAATGCTTGTTTGGATGAGATGAGAGATGATCTCACAAGTTGCCAGAAAGAGGGGCTTAGTGAAACGGAAGGTAGGAGAGGACGTGTCCAGTATGGTGAAGAAGGAATTACACATTAGCTCATATAAATAATAATAGCAGGTGTGGGTAATTGCACTTTAGCAAAACCGTATTTGAAAGCAGTTAAGTTGTAGTTTCTTAGCAACTGCTGCTGACAGCCACGTTTTAAGTGGCCAAGGCTTTCAAATAAGGCAACACCCACAGCCTGCTATACGACAGCATTAAATAGAGGGAAACACTAAAGCAGAAGTGTTCTTACTCTCTAAACAAAACACAACAGAGAGCCAGAGCCACAGAGGAGGTGATGAAATAGAAAAAAACAGAAATTATGTCTGTATTTCTAGGTAAGCCTTTTCAGGAACAACTGCTTAGGAAGAACCATTATGGAGAAAGGCATGATCCATGGCCTACTCAGCGCAATGGGTAGGCTTTAGGGAATGTTGACAGGAGTAGAATTTTTAATTAGATAATTTTGTTATTATGATGGCAAATTTTGTTCTGTCTTTTGATATATTTGTCATAAAAAATCTGTGTCTGTGTATATCACAGTGCATATAAAAGATTTTATTTTATGTGAATGACTGTATCTATGTTTAGTCTGAAATGTAAATGTTGTAAGTAATGTTCATCACTTAAGACCACGCTGTCAACAAGATGATTTTGAATCTTAGATAAGAATATTTCCTGAAAGACTGTGATAAAGCCGATGAAGAAGAGTTGAAGGGGTGTTAAAGAGAAGGAGTTGAAAGGGTTCATCTCTTTGGCTAATTGATGCAAATTTACATTTGGCTGATTCATACTGTAGTGTCTCAGTTGTTTCCAATTCCTTATGGATACGCCATAGGAAGCAGTGTTTCTTGCTTGATAATATTATCCCTAGTTAGCTAGATCATATTCTAGAAGGCAAAACCACACTCTTAATTCATTATCCATGGAAGTTAACTGTAATTTTTTTCCTCTTTTGAAACCATTATATTTTCTGGCAATACATAAGCTTGGATAAATCATTCTGGGGAAAAGTTCTCCAACCCAAGATGGAAAAGCTAATGCACTAGTTAAGGCACTCCCTGGATTAATAAGTTTCAAACTCTGGAAAAGCACCCTAACTTCTAGCTCACTATTTTGGTGAGTGGGAATGTCAATCAGTCTCTTACACAAATAGTACGGTGTATTGTGCCCTTATTCTGGCTTTATAAAATTCTTCTTATTTTTTTTAAAGTAAAACTTATATATGCAAAAGATGAGTGGAAGTTTTCAAACACCTTAGGTACTTCCATATTATCTTCCAAGTGCAAAGCACATTTCTCTGGCCTGTCTTTCTTTAACAGTTCTATAGGTAGACTTTTCTGAAAAGAACCTGCTCCAACATGATATGCCGCTGTGTCCTTCATGAGGACACTAGTGTTTATTTAGAATGAGATGAGGCTATACAAAACATATGCAGTCCCAAAAACTGATAAATAGTAATCTGGTTCGTTTTGTTCAGTTCATTAGCTTTTAATTTTTTACTTCTTAACGTTTAACTTTCAACTGTTTAATGTTTATCTTATGTATCCTCATACAGCCTCCAGTATGACATAGATGCCAGTACAACCACAGTTAGAAGTCATTTCATTATTATGTGATCCAAAGCTTTCTAGGGGCTTTCTAGGGTGTCTCCACACATTTAGAGACAGTTCATGGTTTTGGAAAGAAGAACTTGTTTATCCATGACTGTTTGCTATTAGATGAGGAGTCTCCAAGTATTACTTCGATAGGAAAAGGCTTTTAGCCTTTTAATAGTATCTCATTGGAATATCTATCCACCAGCTTTTAAAAAGCGTAATGTGATACTTGCTAATCACTGTAATTTATTGAAATGAATCTGATGGTTTTTCTTCTCACATTTCAGTGTTTTATTCCTGACATGCTTGTTAATTCTTCCCTCTTCATGTGACATAAAAAAAACATCTTTCAGTACTTCACTGCCTTGTTTTTTTTAAATTTGTATTCCACGGAGTTGATGAAAGCCCCTGTGGCATGGTACACTGTTGTTACACCACAGGATATATTTGTCAGCTTGAATTTTAGGACAGAAACTTTAGGACACTAAAACTGCACAAACCTGAGTAATAATTTGTTTTCAGTACCTTCAATTTTGGTGAACATGCTCCTCTTTCTTTCTGCAGGTGTTCTTATAGTTTTCCAACAGAAGTACTGAATTACGAATGTGAGTGGATGGCAATAAACTGAACCCAGATTTTCAAAAATGTCCCAGGATTCGAAGTACCTTGGAACTGAGCCACATAATTTTGGATATTCGACTTAGACAGGAGCTGATTTTCCTTCCAGTTCCCACTGAAATCAGGTGGATTGCAACCGGAAATCTGAAGATGGTTGCACACACATTGAAGTAATAGAAGTCACACATGCCTTATGGAAAGCCAATCTTGGTTCCAAACAAAACTGCCATCCTTTCCTGTGTTCCTTTTTTTTACATAGCTAAACTAGGAAAGGTTGTCTTAAATTATTAAAAATGAATTTTCATATATTTCTTAATTTCTTTTTTTTCTTCCCCTGTGGAATATGAATTTAGCTTCAGTATTTATATTCAAAATTAACGATACCATCTTTTCTTACTCAGTAGCTATTTCTCAGTTATTTTTGTATGATTCAAGCATATTGTTCTGAGTGACATTTAGGAACCACTTCCGTAACTGTATGTCCCGTTTACTTAGGTGATGTAGGGTACCTATCCTGTAAATGAATATGGTTTCGCAGTTGAAAAGTGATAATGCTGTCTCTGTACAGCCTTTGTGTATTATTGCCAGTTAAATAATTGACACTTCATGTCTCTTTTGTTGTCTGTAGTCTGTGACTGAAATGCAGCAGTGACTCGCTGTTAAATAAAGCAGGTCCATATTTTGCTTTTTAACCTTATGCTTTTCAAAGTATGGGTGTGCCAACTCTAATGTGCACGTGGCATCACTGGGAAAGAATTTGGAAGCAGAATAAAAGTATTCTTTCCTTTCACCAGAAATTTCACCTATTTAAAGATTTTAAAACAGGCAGATGGGAAATGCCTTAAAAAAGTACAAACCGAGGGGAAGTGGAAAAAGAACAGGTTGGAATGGACCATCTATGGAAACTTTCTGAGTTTCAGATATAAGGCTTGATTAGCTCGCATAGAGAATGAAAGCCTCATTATCTCCAGATGATGCAGATGCTGGGTCTGCCTTAAAATATGGCAAAATGGAACGAGCTTTGCAGCAATAATTCTGCTAACTTGGATGAATGGTGTTATCTGAGCTGGGTTCAATAGGCTGACACCACCTGAGCAATAAAACAAAACAAGGGTCCTTCCTTTTGTGCCAGTTTACATACAGGATTTTCAGTCTTGCTATATTGTGCAATACAGGAAAGCTAACTTTGGTCAGACAAATTTGGCAATTCCAAGAGAATTCATGAAATTATTTGACTGAAAAACTACCTGGATCATTTTACTACTGGGCTTAAAAGACTTACTGATCTATGAAAATTTGTGTTAAAAGCATAGTATGTAATTAGGGATATTTTTTCCCTTAGGTTTTTTCTTTTTTTTTATTTTTCAGAATTATGGAAATACCCTCCTTTTTTTTTTATTTTTTTTTTATTTCTCTGAGTGCATACATTTGAAGAAATGAAGAAACAATTGTTTCATTATCATTAGTGCTAAAGAGCAATTATCTTTTTTTAAAAACACTATCTTTAACACTTTTATCTTGTAGCAATAAATGATTTTCAGCCATAGAATCTTTCCCTGAGATGAAAGAGTGAACAGCTACAAATATGAACAGGAAGTGGTACTGGGTATAGTTAAAGAGATCCTCTAAAATGAACTTTAATATTCTGAATGTAACTTTAAAGTCATCTTACCCTGTTTTCTTGCACCTCTCCTCATGAGAATTTTGCATATTGGAGGATTTTTAAGTGTAGATCCTAGTTTCTGAGTAAAACCTCAGAATGTGTGTAAATAACAACATAATTAGTGAATACAGTGAGCCATTGAAATTGGAATGAAAAATTCCCCACCAGGTTTCATAACAGCTGCTGAAGTCATGTGGATAAGCCTGCTTCCAATCTGAACATCACGGGAAAGAGAGATCAAAGGATTGTTCGGAGCTAATCATGCCTAGAGTAGAGTAAAAGAAACAACAGCAAAATTATGTTTATTTTATTAGTTTTTTAAAATTACTTTTGTCCATAATTATTTTATAGAGAAGAGAAACCTTGTTTTAAAAGTTTCAGGTTCAATTTGAAATTATTCACCCAGATTCTCCATAGGAACAAAGATGTTGCTATGGAGATGGACCAGAGCAAAGACAAAATATAGATACACATAGATTCCCCAGAGGAATGTAATTTGAGGCATAAGTACACTGCTTTAACAGTGTAAACACTGTCCTGGTATGCCTTTCCATCAAAAGTACAATAAAATATCCCTAATCCTTAATGATCTGTTGTTGTTCTAGGAATAGCTTTTAATAGATTAGCCATTCTTCTAACATTTCTTTTTTTTTTTTTTTTAAATAAAGGACAATAAAGAAACTTTTTTGATAATTCCTAAGTGCTTTTAAAAGGAAAGGGGAAATCAGCAATAAATTGGATAAAACTTTGCAGAAAAAGCAGTGGTGAAGACTTTGCTGATGTAAAGGGATCTTGCTTGCTGTGAGTTAACTGTTCAGAACAAATGTGTAAAAATGTATTCCTGTTTCTTCTTTGCTGTAAAATGTGCTGAGCGCATGTGGAACTTCTGAGGGAGAAAAGATGAGTGCTTCTGCTCTGAAAACCATGCATCTGCCACTTGGCATAAGCAAAAAATCTTCATTAAGTTTTTGGATAAGAGGACCTCTAAGCAGTAATTCAGCAAAGGGAAAGCTCCTGCCAAGGTCAGCACTGTGTTTTTGGAAGTGCAACAGCTCCTGTATTTTTTTCTTATAAAGCATTATTTTCACAGGTCTCTCATTTTCTGCAAGTAGCTTGTGGAATTAAGTATGCATGGTCTTTTATAGCATTGAGTCACTGTGTAGATCCCCAAAAACAGACAACTGAGAGGGGACCCCATAAATGTCTGTAAGTATCTGAAGAGAAGGTGTCAAGAGGACAGAGCCAGGCTCTTCTCAGTGGCGCCAAGCAATAGGACAAGAGGCAATGGGCAGAGACTGATGCATAGGAAGTTCCACCTGAACATGAGGAATAACTTCTTTACTGTGTGGGTGACCACACACTGGAGCTGGTTGACCAGAGAAGTTGTGGAGCCTCCCCCACAGGAGATATTCAAGAACATCTGGATGCAATTCTGTTCAGTGTGCTCTGGGATGCCCCTGTTTGAGCAGGGAGCTTGGACCAGATGACTGACTGTGGTGCCTTCCAACCTGACCCATTCTCTGATTCTAGGAACATGAAGAAGAAAATATTCAAGCTATTAATTAGATAGACCACCTTCACTGATACCCCATTCTTAACATCACATCTGGAAACTATTAAAGAAAGTGGACTTCTCTTCAGGGGTATTTTATAGACAATAATGCACAGATTTTTAAATATTTCTCTACAGGTGAGACCACCATCCAGCTATCTAAGTGAACTTTACTGGTGGTTTTTATAAGTCCTCTATAGTATATGTATTACCTAATGTGTATCTGTACTCAGAATTAATCTCATTAGAGAACTGAAATTCTTGGAAACCCTTCCAAATGACTGCTGGATCAAATGGGAAGTTGGCACCAAAACCCCTCCTCCAGAGTACTTCTGCATGTTCACAAATACCTCTTCTTTACTGAGTTCCTTGAAAACTTGAAGCTTGAATGTCAGTTCTCTGAATCTCTTTTGTTTTCATTTTTAAAAAATGTATTTTTGGAGCACAGTGATTTTTTTTTTTTTTCCCATAAGTGGTCACTAATGTTTGATTAAGAAGTATTATCGCCTCCTCATTCAGTTCTGGATGTAGGTACTTAAAATAATGCCCTTAGAAGTTCAGAAATATTATTTGCTCCTTTTTTTTCCTTAAACACTAGCTCTTAGGGTCTCACTCTTAGTAACTCTCTCATTAGTAAGGTCAGGTTTAAAAGAAATATATTTATACCCATGGAGGTTATGAGGGAAAGCTTAATTTCCAGGATCTACAAATGTTCCCAGTGCTGTCTGAACCAACCTAATTTACATGTCTGACAGAAATGGTTTGGACCTTGAAAACAGAAGAGAAATTGATGGAAGTTTGGGTGAAGTTCAAAGAGTTACCAAGTTTCTGTAACCAAGGTGTAACTAAGAGCTTAAACAGGATGAGAAAATGCTAATGCTCTGTAAAAGATAATTAGTTTGAAAGCTTTGCTTTCATTGAAAAATATACATATATATATGCCACCGACAGACAGGAATAACATAGATCAAAAAGAAACACAGCAAATGTAATCTCTGGGAACTCTCAAGAGCTACACCTATATTAAAATCCCATCAAGTGAAGAATGCATGCTCCACACTACATAGATAACAAATCAGAGGCTGGTGGCAAGGTTCTTCAGGCAGAGGAAATGCATTAAAATGATTACACTGGGCAATCTCAGATACTACATTCAGAACAAATGTATTTTCAGGATCAGCAATCAAGACATAAAACCAGATTATTGTTTCTGAATAAGTTGTGGTGATGTGGTGATGGTCAAGCATGGCATGAAAGTGAGATATTTGGGTATTGACAGCATTGAACAAGATAAGTGGAAGTCCAGGAGCCAAGAATGGGCAAGTAAGAGGCAATGCTGGAACCTGTCTTGCATTGTACAGTGTGAGCCCTCCTCCTGAACAGCCTGCCAGATGTTTGCACAGTGGCAGAGTTGGAATTCTTGGACTGTTTCAACAGGGCCAGAATAGTTTCTTACCTTCCCTGAGTTGTTTCTCAACACAGAGGCTTTGAAATATGTAGCCCTCTGTACCTCTTAGGAAGATGTGTAGAGACAAGTGTAAGCTGCTATACCGCCTTCAAAGTAGGCTTTAGGAGCCAAAGTGACTTTTGTTGAAAACTAGAACATAATAACCATGGGGATGGCTGCTTTTCTGCTCTTGCGTATTCCTTTTCTGCTTCCTCTAAAAAGTCTCAGCAAAATACGTAGTTTGGTGCATATGAAACCTAAAGAAAGTTTCCCAGAAAACCGGGTGTGAATAGCCTTTTTACATATTCCCGACAGGGAGAAAATTTTTAGTATTTTAGTTCAAAAAAGCACATTAAGGTACGACAAATTTGTGTTCATGTGTTACTTGGAGTATGTGAAAACAGAGCACTTCATAAAAGCAGATGCACAAAACAGCATTACCTGCCCCCACACACAGTTGTACACAATGACCAGAAAAGCTCCCCCGCATTGAAGTGTACAGCACAATCATTTGCACACAATGTAGGTGATAAGCAAAGCAATCATAGGAGAGAAAGTCACATCTGGAGATGAAAACTAAGCTAATAAAAAATGAATGTCTTACCAAATGGAAAACTATGAAGTAGAATCTTTGATAAGGAAATGACGGTTTAGTGACATCTAGTGTTATTAATGCTTGTCTAGATATTGCCATCAAAATATGACATCAAATATTTTTTTGGGGGAATCCATATTACACTCTAAAGAAAAATATAGTTTGTGCAGATGTTCAGATTTTTCATGGGAAAATCCAAATGATGAGTATAATTTTGGGGTTCAACAGTTTACAATTCACTTAAAATTAAAAGTGCAAATTTTAGTTCAGCTTGGAATAATGGAATTGAATAAAACTAAGCAAAGCAAGATGTAGGCAACTAAAAAAACCCATGAAAAATGTAACTGGAGCATGATTTTATAATGAAAAAAAATCCCAGGGGGGCCATTCTACACTTCAGGTTGTTGACATTTGATTAGCTCAGATGTTCAAATATTTTATAAAGGCAATTACACATGCTCTCTATTTTCTAGATGTAAATACTGAAACTCCGAACTGACTATGGCACATTTTCAATGTTATCAACAGAATAATGAAATGAGTGTATTGTTATTCTCTGTCTCCAGGGCCCCAAGGAGTAGAGGCTATAAGGAAAACTCTGAACAAATTAAGAGACATCACTTTTCTTTAAGACTGAGCTTTTGTTAGAGTGATA
>VXAY01006797.1:1476361-1504695 GCA_013399855.1 Oxyruncus cristatus | reverse complement strand
CTCTGACGGTTTCTTCCTTGATGACAGGGGGACTGTTCGGCTTCTTATCCCTATCTACAGGCTCCAGAATCCAGCTGTCCTCAGGACAACCCGTCTTACTGTTGAAGACTGAGGTGATAAAAACAATACAGGATCATTTGGTCAAATAAAAAAGAATTATGAGATGTTATTTTCCTACAGCTGCACTTTCACTTGCATGGGAGCAGTAATTAAAAAAAAAAAACAGAACCAACCAACCAAACAAAAAAAGCCACTGTAAAATGTCTGAAGCCATATAATGAGGTATTATTTCAAGGCAGGGGTCCAGTGTTAGAACAGGTTTGACTCAAGCCAAGCAGTATAAATTCCTGTGTCAGAGTCTCTGGGAACTCATTGCCCAGTCACCCACCCCATAAAGAGACCAGGCAACATAGATGGCTTCAGAAACATAGACTTAGCCCTTGGAATGTTTTGCTTTAAAAAAAAAATAGTTTCTAGACTCATTAAAACAAACAAACAAAAAAAAAACCCACAAAAAAACAGCTTTCAAAATTTCATTTTGATTTGTGATGCTTAAAAATGAATAAATGTTGCCTTAAAAATTATGAGAGAGGAATGATGGGAAAAAAATGGAAAAAAAAAAAAACCCAAAACCCAAAAGAAGCCCAAATATATGAAACAATATCAAAGACAAAAGATGGGAAAGTTACGTGGAGATGGACAAGCTGGAAATTATTATTATTATTAAAACTGATGAACTGGGTATTAACAAAGTGTGCCAATACTAGTATGTCAATGCAACCCTGCAACCCTTTTAAGATATTCACAACCTCAGGTAAAAAGAGCATCTTCACATTTGTGTTTTTAATTTTTCCCTTTGCATCATCATCTGTTGTATTCAGCCTAGAGCTGCATGTTCCGATAACATTTATTAGTACAACACCCAGACCAGGACTACTCACAAAAATATAGACCTCCTAGAGTGCATCTAAAAATTATCAACATTTTGGAAGAAAACCCAGGGGTGAAATTCTGGCTTGATTTATATCCCTGGTTATTATTTTTAATGAGGCTATTATTGCATACTATTTTATTTTTTCAAGTGCTATGCAGATATATGAAATTAAGTAGTCTTATTATCCTGGTTTTGGAGTCAGCAGATCTCATTCATTACTTTCAAGCTGACTACAATTTCTTTCAGTTCTTTCTGTTCTTTCCTGTGACTTCTTTAAACTTTTATAATTTGAGGATTTTTTTTGGCCATTATGCAATCTTTCATTCCACACAGCTCTTCTGTAAGAGGGGTTCTCTAGACTGGGATTAAAATTTCTCTGCCTTTTTATGCAAAACTCTCCCAAGAAATCTCATTCTCATTCTAAGCAGTAGTCATTTGTTTTACTCCTTGCTGGCCACCCATTTGACATGTACTCTGTCACTTGCTTTATGATCGTCAAGTTCACTTGGCATTGCAGATTATTTAGCATAGCACCTTAGTTTAGAACACCTCCCATACCAGGGAAAATAATAGAGATGCAGTTTCTATCTGCCATTTGCAACATTTTCTAGACAGCAAATTATCGATTAAACTTCCTTAGGCCAGCTTTCTGAGACATATTTAAGACACTAAAAAGCTGGGAAAACCTAAAACAATTCATAAAATTAGTTTTTTCTGATGTCTCCAACCAAGACAGAAGTCAACCTTTCTTGGTCTGTTATGTGAGTCTTCCCAGTTCAAGAATCCTGCAGTCAGGATGAGCAGAGTGGTGTGTGTACACGAAACATACTGCTCAGAAAATTTTGATCTAATATACTGGGTGAACCATAGAAAATTCCTTCAGGATCTCTAGGAGGACTCAGAATATTTTGTTACTGACTTTGATATGTGTAAGTGTAAGACCTTGTCAAGAGCTGATGGACAGTCCTTTTTCCTTTGTTTATAAAGACAATGTTATCACACCTCTGAGTCAAACCCTAAGGTCTGTGAGAGATTTAGCAGGCAGGTAGGGTCTGCATGCTGCCTCTTGAAAAGCTTCATTACGATTAAAAGAGGGTAAGCTCTACAGATTTTTGACCAGCATGCCAGAAAAGGATTACTGAAAGTGGCAGCAAGCTGGTCATGAAACTGTAGGGGAGCTACTTAAGACCAATTTGTCCTTCTCACTGAGTCTGATTAGTTGATTCTTTAATTTTAGGCCCTTGCTGTGTTTTTGCTCATATAAAGTCCTGTTACAATTACCTTAATCATAAGCCCATGACTCACTTTCAAAAGGTCACCCAGCAGGTGGCACTCCCCATCTGACTTAAAACCAATCTGGGGGCCAAGAAGAGAGAATCCTTGGCACTTGAAAGACAGGGCAGAGCTTCCAAGCCTCATGTCCTGGGTGGTAGACCTCTGCCTTCATCTCTGTCATTACTTTCCCACACAAGAGAACATGGGGGCATCTTTTCTGCTTTCTGTCGACCCACTTGGAGTGGAACCTTTCCAAGTTTCATATCCCTCTCTAGCATTTTCATGCTGTGTTTTCTTCCCTATTGCATGGCCTGCAGCATAGTCTAGAAAAAGGATGAAAAGTCAGACTGGCTCAAAGGAAACTGGAAGTAGCAATGACCAGAAAAGAGGTGGAGAAGTGAGCTGAAGGGTGACATGGCAATCTGTGAAGTTCATATCTGAGGAATATAAGCTTGGCATTGGAATGAATACGGATAGGCTGACGTGCATACACATCTGTCCCAAGATGTATATTTTACATCTCAGTCTTCTGCGGGTTTTTGCGACCTTTTCAATATTTCAAGTTTCACATAATTAGCACACGTCTTCTGGTTAGAGAGACTGAGAGGTTAGAAAGGTTGAAGTCGGAGATAAATTATTATCTCCATTGAGCCAATTGATTTAAAAGGCACAGCGTGACGCAAGGTAAAATATAGGCAGTGGAAAATATGAGACAGCAAAAAAAGCATCAAATACAAAACAAAATGTCAAGTATGTAGAAAAGTTGATTCTGAGGTGGCTTCCTTTTAGCCACAGTGTTTCTCTGTATTTTGGTGGCTTTTATCCATCCACCTATCATTTTTCCCAGTGGAAAACATCTCAAATGTCTTTTACAATCTTCCTCTTGTTAAATGTTCTGTTCCCTCTGCATCTCGAATGGCTTTACTATTCTCATGTTTCACGAAAAATTGTCACAATGTCTTTTCTTGATTAACTTAATTGCTCTACTTCCTTCCACTTTGTACCCTTCCATAGTAATTTGCAAATGAGATGACTCCTGGACAAATTGTACAGGAGTTGTAAATTTAAGCTAGATTTTTAGACATTTATTTTTTACATCTGAACACATTAGAGGAAGATCTCTTTGATATACTGGAGGAAATATTCCTTACAGTCCAGATAGAGATACCTTTCTGTTTTTCTAATTGAAGATATACTTCAGAGTAAAGGTTGTTATTCTTCATTCGTGAGTACATATTTTAAACTCTAATGACTAATCATGCAGATGATATGATTTGAATGTTCATGTCATAACAGGTCATTCTACTACTGGTTTTATTCTACTGATTGTTCTAGATGTTCTTATTTCTCACCTATATCTGTTCAATAAATTGTTGCCTGCCATGATATTTTGCAGTTTATGAAACCAGGCTTATGAAGTAGAGAAACCCTGTAAGTAAAAAAGATACATCAGATATTGCTGTCCCAAAAAGACTTAAAAACACTGTCCAGAGTTAAAGGTTTGACAATTTGAGAGGCACAATAGGATTTTATTTCCTCGTGTGATGCCGATGAGGTGCTGAAGTGCTGTGTCTGTATGTAAAAAAAGGATGTTGTGTTACTAAAATCAGAAATCCTTATTTTTGCCCTTCAGGCATCCTTTATTCTACCATTCAGGGGTGGGCTTTTAGGGCAATAAACATTATGGATCACGGCTATGAAACAGGTGATCAATTGCAGCACATCTTCAACTTGCTAAATATTACATACATACTTATGTCATATGTTTGTGCATGTGTATATGACCCTGTTCTTTCACTACGTAAACTCTAAATGAATTCTAAATTTGTGCTACATAAAAATGAGAAAATGCTGCCACAAACTGTGGGTTCCATAATTACTTTGTCCTAGGCAATATTCCAAGACGCAGAGAACTACTGATGTTATTTCTATTACAGAGTCATTAGTGTCAAACCAAAGCCCTCAAAATAATAAGCCATAACTCATTTTCTCTGAATTGTGAAATTATATCTTTTTAATTTGCCTGTCATTTTTAAATCTTAGGGGTTTTTTTGGGTTTTTTTGGGCTTTTCCTTTTTGTTTTGTTTTTTTTCAGTCTGTATAACTTTAATACACATACCTATGCATACTCTCCTATATTCATGTGTAAGTATGTGAAAGTCTGTGCATAGTTCTTACTTTTCCATATATATATTAATTCCAGAGGAAAATCAGTTCCAGTTGTGGACACCCGAAATGTCTGTTTTCCATAGCCTGTCTGGCAGAAAATGCTTTGTTCTGTTGGGACCATGATAACAGAGAACTATATAAACTCTTTCATGTCTACATGCATATTCTCAATCTTCCATTTGCAATGACCTATATTGTACTTTAGATCTCTCAAAATGCTCTGATTAAACAGGTTTGTCATGACAATTAAAAGTAACCTAGTTTTTTAATGGTTATCATATATTAAATTCTAAGTTAGAATCTTAGTTTACTGGCAGTGTCTTGCTTTCAAAGACAGAGAGTGAGAAGTCTGTAATTATAATTTGTATAATTTCTTCATTTTTTCCCAGCAAGAACAAATATGCAGACTACATGTATAATGCTTCATTTACAGTCTTTCAGTACCGCATTAATTTTTTTTAATTTATTTTTTGTTATGATGTGTAAGATAGAAAAGTCTTGTTATCTCTACTTTACATGTCAAAAAATGGTACAGAAGATAGACAGGAGAGTTAAGGTCTGACCTTTAAAAGGTTTTAGCTTCCTTAAAAAATAAAAAAAAAAATCATGGAGGGAATGTGGAACAAAGTAAGGTATCGAATTCCAGGTTAGAACCCTCTACACAATGTATAATATCCTAGGTAATATACTGCAGAAGAAATCACTGAAATCCCTTTAGGGAAAAGGCAAAAAAAAAAAAAAAGAAAGGAAAAGGAGTCATATCCTTTTGAAAAAAAGATGTTAGATGTATGAAGGTTTGGACCTGCATTCATTTTCCACTAATTTTGATGAGAATTGAAAGCACGCAGGACTGTTCACCTAGAAGTCTACTTCACTCCTTGTGCTGGTCCTTAGAAATATATGAGTGCTTTTTATTGTGCCAAATAAATGCATGCTATAGAGTGTAATCACTGTTTCAAACATTCTTTTTTCTAAGTTGTCACTCATGTATATGAATTGCATTCTTTCCAAGTTAACTGCAAAATCTCTACCCAGGTTTTTCCTAACCCTTTATGAGAATTTGACAAGTCACTTGATTAAATTTTTCAAAGCCTCCCCACCCCAAAGCTTCCTCAGGTCTTATACACACTGTTTTCCACATGTATTTGTCTGAGTTACCAACAAAGAAAAACTGACTTTGCATTTTTTCTTTCTTAAGTTCAAATCAGACATAGAAAACAACAAACACAAATGCTGAATTCAAGGTTTTGCAAATGCAAAAGTTTAGACATAAAACTATAGTAGAAATATTTTTACAGTAATCTTAATAACTACTCAGAAGTTCAGTACATTTTTTGTATGAGAGGCTGATATATTGATGATAGGCCAAATCACAAAGCTTAATATGCAGGGAATCTGTAGTCTCTTGCTTGTTACTGCTTCTAGGGCTAAAAATTACACAAGAGTCTTGGGTATTCTGCACATTACCTGTATGACAAATGCTAATTCACCAGGTAAATAGTATGTTCATTTTTTATGCTGTTCTAACCTAATAAAATGCCCAATATAGAAGGTTATGTTTCTAATTAATAACTGATTTTGTTATAAAGCATGTCCCTTTAAACCTTATGAGAGATTATTATCACTTCTGAACCTGCTGAGCTAAAGGAGCAGCAGGGGTCGTGCAACGTGCACTGCAGTGTACAAATGACTGGGGCATCTTTCACTTTCACTTTATACCATTTGTTTCATTTTGGAGGGACAGCCTCTGACTTGTACTTTGCATTGACAGACACCATGACTGTAAACTATCACTAATATGTATTCTCATGATTTTAATGCCCTTCTTGTCCCATCTTACAGGGTGAGTAGCCAGCCAGGTGACAGGGAATGACTGCTCCTCCTTTGTATGCTCAGGGAGCCTGAGCATCAAAAGCTTCTCTCCAAAGTAAAGCCACTCTGCATTATTTTGCACTCCAATGACAAAGGTAACCTGGAATTTAATTTCTTTTTGAAAACCCATTTTGTATATTACTTCCTTTGACTCAGTCTTGAAAAGGGAAGTAAGAATCTTTGTCAAAGTGGGTTTACAGAATCACCAAATATTCTGAGCTGGAAGGGACCCACAAGGATTATCAAATCCAACTCCTAAGTGAACAGCCCATACAAGGGATTAAACCCATGGCCTTGGTGCTATTGGCATCAAATTTTAACCATCGAAGCTACTCTCAGGGTTTATAGGAAGTTTACTTTTATCCATGGTCTGATTTTAAAGAGCAGAGTGTAACACAGTCGTCCTCATGCAAAACAGTAATGTTATACTTCAGTTAGATAGGTGGCCAATAGCTGTCCATATTGAACACTGAATTAGATACACAAGTCACATTTTGGTGCTAAGACTGCTGATTTTTCATGCAATATTTGCCAGAATGACTGCAGCCACTTGTCCTGTACAGCACTAGAAAGTTCTATTCACCCAGACTGGTGGAGGATAAGTAGAATAACCAAGAACCAAACGTGCATTGAGGTCGTCTTAACTATTTTCCTGAGAACTTTCATGTGACCTGAAAGTGATGATTTCCTCTCAAGGGTCGCCAGCACAAGGAAAATACAATTCACATCCCATAGAGACCTGGAAAATACCTCATTAAAACTGTGTTTCCTCCACCTAATTAAGACCATTTGTGTGCATGCTCACTCTTCTGCCATTCTCTGCTCCATTGAAAATTTATGTTCCAAATCAAGGGCTCAGAAGTTAGGAAATAGTGCAGCTAAATTTCTTTCTATGCACAGTTACATGATTTCAAAGAAATTTTACCTCTGTTCTAGGAGGCAATTTCTTTGCAGATCCTAGTGACCAGTGGGATTAAGGAGTCTCAAATTCCTTTAAGGGCTTGTTACAAGTCCTCCAGTGAGAGACATCTAAGGCAATCCCAAAAGTGTCCTCATTCTCCTCCTCTTTTCTGTTGGTTTCTTCCAGAGTATAATTACTATTAGACTAGAGAGCAGATGCAAATCTGAGACAGGTAACCCCAAATATTTATAGGTTTTTCTGGAACAGCACTTTCAGATTTTTGCAGAGTATCTGGCAATGATCAAGTGTAAACCCTTGAGTTTTATCTTCAGTCAATATTATGAAAAGAAATCACATAAAGCTGCTCTGGAACAAGAAGAAAGTTTTTCTTTCCCCCTTAAGACAACTTGTGCAGTCTGAACATCAAAGACAACTAGTCAAAAAGAAGCAAAAGATGCATAAACTCTGATAACTTATAGATATTTAGCAACATTTCACTTGGATAATTGGGTGACATCATTAGCAAAACCCACAAATCATTTCTGTTTAATGGGAAGAGGGTACCATGGCAACAGAGGCTCAGCTCTTGTCATCCTTGGCTCCTGAAGCTGGTGAAGTTACTTCAGCCAGCCAGAATGGCCACAAGTGCCTGGACCACATCCCTTTGCTCACGGCAATGCCATGACTTCTGCAAAAACCTTCCCATGTGCCTTCTGAGTTCATCATGTTTGATAACGAATGATATATATGGGACCTAGTGATAAATTATGCTCAGGATGATACTGATGTAAAAAGCTCAGCCTTCAAATATTCATTAGAGTTGTGTATTATTCTCTGCAGACCAATAGGATTTAAAAGTGGGTCCCTAGGTCCTTTTAAATAGGACAAAAAAAATTTAAAAAGCTGCCTTATTATTAATCACAGCATGAAAAGTCTGTCATCAAGAGAAGGGTTTCGTGATGAAGCCTTTTCTTGATGAATCTCACTCAGTTAAAGTTAGCACATGGCCCTAACAGGCCTTTCTACATCTTTCATCTGATTAGAAATTCTTTCAGCCCTTTCTCCCAAACGCTTCAGCTGTGTTAACATAGTGTTACAAACCATCCCTGGCCTGCTTTTTGTTGCTGTAGTATATGAGGCCATTCTTGGCTCTATAAATTTTCTTCATAGGCTTGGCCATATCTTTGAATCAATACGTTTCAGAAGTTTATGGGATCCTTCATTTTTCATGGATCATAAAGGTAGAATGGACTGTTGAGGTCATCTGTTTTGCCCTCCCTGATAAAACATTCCACATAATTTCTCTGAAAAGGATTGCACTTAGATGGATCTGCCCCAGGCCTATCTCACATCTGTAGGTAGGTTTCCTGTCCAGAAATGCCCGGCAAATATTTTGATAGAATACTTTCCTCACTTTCTGGACTCTTCTCTGCTGGCACTGTTTCTGATAGAATCTCAGTGGTACAGATCTGTGTAGCAAATTGCAGGGTTTCTCAGCAGTGGCAGGGTGCCAGGACTGCTGGGTGCTCTGAAGGTCATCACCTGCAAGCAATTGTAGCATGCAACATGTCTCTGCTGCACACTTCAAAAGCTTTGTTCCTGGAACAAAAGCTGGAGGGCACAAACACGCTTGATTTACATTTGCTTTCTTAATTTTGTGTCTACAAATAAATTGGAATATGTAAGCCAGAGACAGATTGATTGTGGGTTTTTTAGTACATTAATAGGTGAGTTTTAAAAGAATTTTCTGTACACTAAATCAAAGCCTCATTAGGTTTTGAAAATTCTAAGTTTTTTAAATATGCTTTATAAACTTCTTTTACTTCTCTTTCCTTCAATAGTATTTAATTCTATATCTAATGCTAAGCACAACATTTTTATTTAAAATATGACTTCATGGACCAAAATACAAATAAAAGCAAAATGTACTTTTATGTCTAATTGCATTATCCTTTTAGAAGGAGGCTCCATGAAAATACACATGCTTTTCTGGTGATTTAGTACACTGTGTTTCCAGCCTTGTATTTCATGGGGAAAGCTCTGCTGTTTCCATAGGGGAAAAAAAAAAAAAAAAAGAGAAGCTGGCAAAAGAACATGTTCTGGAATAGAATTATTCCACTATCAAACTAATGTGAGTTTCCAAACATTTTTGTGTGTGCATGTGGAATGGAGCCCTCTTATAGCAGCTTTTTTATTGCAAAGCTTTTAAAATATGACTCATGGGTGTTCTGTCAGTGGAAATGTTTGTAAAAGATGTTAAGAGCATTATTTGTTTTCAAATTGTCTGTTAACTCTGATTTCAAATGTTTATATACAGATCACATTCAATAATCTCTAGATTCAAATCATCTGAACACAAGTTGGTGTGGATAAAAACACTTCATTATATTTTTTGTGCATATTTCCATACAATATGTAATACAAACATTTCATGTTAAATGTATAATTAAAAACTTTTATGCCCCAACGGGTAAATTAATAATAAAGCTCTCATTACCGCTGTGAATTCAATGACTAATTGGAATAAAGTGTTCATAGAAAAAATAACAACAAAAAAAATTATAATATTAAGAACATTATTAAGGTATACATAAAGTCATTATGCATGCTGAAATGAGCATTTCTTTTATTACTAAACATGACAGTAACATCCAAATACTCAAAATCAAAACCTAAACCTCTATTAAATCCTGAACTTATAGAACAAAGTAAAGTTTTTTTTATCTTTTATGAGTGTATTACTGCTGGACTTCATGGTGAACACTGACTGAAGAAAGGATACTTGAAAAAGAAATCAAAAGGAGAAGGAAAGGGACAGGGAGGAAAATATATCTTTTATACTTCATGGATGTAACCAGATTTTTAGACCTCACTTTTTTACTTTCTAGAACGATTGTGTTCCTGGTGATGGAGTGAAGAAAGGACAGTTCATTTCTGTTTGTTTAATGGAAATCTTTTTCTTAGTCCTCTGATATGGCAAAATAGTGTTTTATCTCTAGCAAAGTATTCAGTTAAAGACATGAAAGTATTCTGTTGAAATTATGTTTTGGTAGCGTACTTCTGTCTCACTTCTATCTCTCTGATTCATCAGTGTTTTGTTGATGTTTAGAGCCACAAAGACATATTTCACTTCTGGTGATATTGCTCTTTGTCATGAAAATAAACCTGAGGCATTTGGTAGGATGTGTACAAAAGTAAATAAACAGTAAGGAGATTTGTTTGGAAATTTTTACTAGATATAGCTCTTTTCCTGTTTCCTGTTTTTCAAAAATCCAATAAAAAGTAAGAGCAAGTGGCATTAGCAGTAAGGCTGGTACTTAGTGGAAGTTTGTCCTATGTCATATGGGAACTTCATATGAGGCACCGAAGTAAAGGTGAATCTTGTGGTGAGGTTCGACTATGACTAAAAAATCTGTATCACTTTCCCAAAATCTGTGTGTGATTTTAGGATGTTTCTTAAATAGAAGAGATCAAACTTTTTAAGTCAAAATCTCCGCTTAATTACTTTTTGCTATTGGAAATATTTCTAAATAAAAGTATTTTTGTGATGTTCACAGACCTTTTTTTTTAAGAAAAAAAGGTTTTACTGGAAATGTTTTTAACCATTTTTTTCTTTCTCTAAAGTTCTGTTTTGTCAAAGTGTTCACAACTAGTTACTTCAGAACCAGTCAGAACCAGGAAAGGGCACTTCTATAGATAAGTATGAAACTTTTTGACTTTCCCTTCAACATTCTGTTCTGTCTCAGATCACTTTATAAAGAACAGTTAACAAATAAATCCAGACTCAACTAGACAATTTCATATGTCAGGAGACCTATATATTTTAAGAAATGTAATAATTACTTATTGAACAAAATAATGAAAAAGTTTAATGTTTTTCTGAAGATAAAATGAAATATACATAAAATGGAATGTGTTTTAAACCCTTTAATTGAAAAATGGAATTATACTTCTGATAAAAAGTGAACCTTTTTTGTTGGTGTAGTAATTGCCTGTACTAATCAGCCCCTGAAACAAGAAAAAACAGTGCTATCCCAGGGAAACAGTTGAAACATTTCATCAGAGACCACGAAAGTCTTTCCTTCTGTGCAACTCTGGGACATAAAACCCTTTCTCTGCTTACTGTAATTTGAATATTTTCAGGCTTTTGATTTCAAAATCTGGGGCCATGCACTCCATTTCTCTGGTCATGTAGCTTTTAATTGAGAATAATTTCTGATTAACTACTGAGATGAAACATTTACTTAACAAGGGTCCCCAAATCAGAAAAGAAGTTTGATGCAGCAAGGCTCTTACTCTTCAAGCAACCACAAAGCATGCCAGTGATTTGGTAAGCTTTCAGTATTCACAGGGGAAAGAAGGAAAAAGGCAGATCATAACAAAATTCTAAGTTGTATTAATCATTCTGTAATACAAAGATTTGCATTGCAAGATCACTGTACCGAGTAAGCTGAAGACATGCCTACCCCTCAGAACAAGTACAACTTGTTTCGACTGCTTTTTGCAAGCATGTGTGATACTGGTACTTTAAAACAACTGGAAAAGGGTCAAAACAAATGCACAACTCCAGTTACTCAAAATGAGATTACAGAAGTCATGGATCTTAAGTCTGTTCTCGCAGTGGTTTCTTGTAGACGGTATCCAGTGGTTGGTGACACAGCAAACTTCCCCAAGAAAAAGTAACTGACTTTATTGAAGCACACATGGATAATGCCAAAATGTTCATATAGAGTCCACAAGATTACTCAATGTGGAGAAGAAGTTGTAGTGATAAAGTTACAATATTTTATTCCGTCCTGAGGCTCAGCACTTGTCATGGGAACTTCCGTTAGGATTCCAATGCTATGGAGAGCTTAATACCCTGGATAGCAAAATGGAGAGCAAGGGCTCTGTTTGCTCATTACAATGCCCATAATTGAGTGTTGCATGGCTTCAGACTGTAATAATACTCCTGTTGTATGGGATAACCCTGTAGTTGTTTACCAAACGATAAAACTAATTCAAATGACACAAACGAGATGTTATTTTTCAGGTCAAGTAAAAAAAAGTCACTATGCCATCATAAGGAATTTGACCAAAAGAATAGCATATGCGTGGAGGAGCACTGGTTTTAATTTCTGAACTGATAGAACGTGTTACAATAGGAAAACTGGGAGACATGCAAAGAAAGATTTTAAAGTGATTGGTTGCACTGATTGCAAAGTGTTGTGAGCTTTAAAAATCACCCTCTTTCATGCTATTTATATGGAAGAATTCCAAAGAGGGTAGATCTTTCCAATGCCAGTTGCAGCAAAAGAAGACAAATCTTTCTCTCCACTCACACTGCTGAAATCTAGAAATAAAATATCAAGCAAAGCTTAGCACCTTGTAATTCAAATGGCAGAATGGGGCTACAGTATTAGGTTTTTCAAAGTACAGTTTCAGATTTTGTATGCAGTGAGGAGCACTCACTTGATATGTTATGCTAGGAGATCTCTAGCTACAGAATCCTTGGCAGAGAAGCAAGGATAAAAATCTGTGAAGGGTGTAATTTCTGAACTGACACAGACATTTTGCCAGGAATGATTTGTCAAGGGCAAATTCACCAAAAAAGTTGTGAAGATAGAAATTCTTGAAGGTGCCTGAGATTCCAAGGAAGAGGAGAGTTCCGAGGAGAGTTCCAAGGAAACTTTGGTTAACAAAACTAGACACTCAAATTCATCAAAGTATTTTATGACATTTTTATTTGGCTCATAAATACATTTCCCAATGTCCAGCACTCAGTCAAACTTCAAACAGAAGAGGCACCAATCATAGAAGATCTGGTCATTTGTATGACCTTAACAGAAACATGCATACAGACATGCTTTGGGTGAATGGTTTTAAATACAACTATGATTGACAGATTTCACAACTTTATTAGTATATTTCCTGTCAAGATTCATCTGCTTCAATGCATGAAAAAGATTCTGCATAATGGGAAGGGGGAAGTAAGATTGAGACCTGAGTTGAAGGGGCTGACATGGAAGTATCACTGTTTTGACAGGAGAAATGAGTCCCGGAAGAAATTGTTTCACAGGGACAATCCAGCACACTCCTCTATCATGCAATCAAATGCTCCAGGTGCAGTTGGTCAGCAAATAAACATTGGTAAGGAAACCAGAGCGAAGGCAATGCATTGCCAGTGCATGAGATGTGGCCCAAGGTATAGGGAAGCAGGATCCTGGCGTCACTCACATGAGCCTCAGCCTCTCAGTGTGGGAGGCTTGACAGTTCATACCTGTTGCAAGACAGTGTCAGGTAAGAACAAGATTGTTAATGTTAGATCAGAAATATGTATATTTGTTCAACCAAACTGTAACAGTGTCTGTGTTTAAAAGCAGCAAAGGCAGTAACAACAGGCCTGGTGTCAGTGATAATTAATGCTCTTTGTGGGCATATTTAAACACTCTCTTCATTATAACAAACTGTGGCTTTGATCTACAATATAAAAATCAAGACTGAACTTGTACATGATTTTATATGTTTATGAGGGGAAAAAAATTATGGCTTACAGCTTCCAGATGTTGTTGAGGAATCCATTTCAAGACACTCATCAGGAAGACTACTCTCTGAACTTTTTTTCAGATTTATAAGTTGTTTTTTTCCCCTCATATTTAAAAGATTAATATTTATGTTTTGCCATTACTAATTTTTTTCACTATTAATAGTGAGATAATGATTCCCTTTTCCAAAAAGGATTTTTTAATATAGGAATTAAGTCCAATGCCAGTAAACTAAAGAGGTGAAAGGAGTAGCTAATAACAAAAAAGCAAAAATATAGGAGCTTATATGTGCAGGTATTTATGAGCACTTCTCAGTGTTTCTGTGCTTGCATGACTATGGTCTGGGCGTTTTGCTGAAGTGTAACAGCACCAGTGTCCAATTTATTTATGTCTTTGACCTTGGCCTTCAGCAAGAAATGCTTGCAAAGGGAATCTTCATGGATCCTCTGCAACCCAGTAGCTCAAAAACATCTTACAGCAACTAACTTTGGTATGTGTGTTTACTGAAATGCAACTTTTATTTTTTGTTACTGTTTTTAGATGGCTTTACTACCCTTTTTATTCATTTTGTCTACTTGAACTTCCAGCCACAAGGCAGTACCACTTCTGGTCTAAACTCAGAGTTGTCTGAAGTCATCAAAGTCACAGCTGTTAACACCACAATCAGCAGAACCACAATTTCAATGCCTTTGAATAATCACAGCTTCCTCACTGCATTGGATTTAAAAAACAAAGAGAAATGTGTGGGACACTGGAAGATGCCAGATTAAGCATCGGTTGTATTATTTGGCTGGAAAATGTTTACTGAAACCATCCATGTAATTTCAAGAAGTTTAAAGCAGTTCATTATTTGATCTTATCTGCTCCTGTACATGCCAACAAAGATAAATCATTGCATTCAAAATAAAGGCAAGAGGAACGAACCTTGCAAGATTTTTGAGTGAGCACTCCCTCGAGCCAGTCAGTGCTGAAAATATTCAGTGCATTGCAGGGACCTGCCTTCCAGAACAGTTCTCATAAAGACCTCTAAACCAAATATGCTCTGATTTCCGCCGCTTTCAGTTAACAGGGACCTAGTGTATTGAAGTGATGTTCCATGTTTAACAGGTTTGATAGGTATCAGATCCTCCGGAGACGTGAACTGGAATTACTCCCTTTGCTTCAGCAGAGTTGCTCTGATTACTAACAGCTGAAGAACTAGCATTATTACTTTTTTATAACTGCATTCTCAGCATATGCTGTACTTAAGTCATACTGTTTATTGCACCTTTCAGGTTTTCTCTAAGCTGGGAAACCATCTTTAGTCAGAACCTTCAAAAGCCTGAAAAGACAAAACTTAAAAACAAAAAGAAAAATTATACTAGCAGAAGATGAAGTTGGAATATCGTCCCCTGGCATTACCATTTCTCCCACATTAGCAGCCTCGGTTCAAAAAATGTCAGTAGACATAGGGAGTGCTCAGCTGCCACCGCCTCGTAAGCTGCAGGAAATGGCTGGAGGTGCCAGCCATGGGTGGAGGGCTGCTGTACCAGCACACACTGCTCTGGTGATGTAGGCATTAATTACAGTCATTATGGTGATCAGAGGCAACTGGAGGTATTACTGAATAAGAGGTTCTCTTTTAAGTACCATGGGCCCAGAGCTAACAGCAGCTCTGCCCAGAGCTGGCCAGGTCTGGGAGTGATGTTTCAGCTGAAATGCTCTTGGGTGCCAGCTGTACTGCTCCTAAGGCAGCCAGAAATGATCTTCCCTTTCGGTAGGCACATTAAAGACCATCTCCAGGCCTTTATGTGTGCTTCAGATTGGACATGTGAAGTCACTTGGGAGTTAAAGCCAGATCCTCTTTTTCACTTGTAAGGATGATAATGTCAGGCCTTTTCCAAAAGGATTGGGGTCACTCTGCGTTAGGAGTAATTTTAATGTGCCTATAATGCACCAAAATGGCTTGTTATCAGAGAGAGATTTGAGTTCCAGAAAGTGTTTTGCAGATCAGGTGCTTGTTTGTAGAGCTTTTGGAAAATTACATTTCAGTTATTAAAAGGTGAGACATTATCAGGATGGTCATAGCATCTGGTTAGCACTGATTGCTTGTGGAGCAGAGAGATGTGTACTCCAGAGCTTAGATTCGGGTGCAGAAAAAACATATACATATGCAATGTAAGCATGATAATACTATTCCTAAAGAACAAACCACCAAAATACATTGCTAAATATGCATCTGAATTATGTCAACAACAACAAGATTAAGTGATATTTTGCTGACTCGGAAACCCAACTGAACACCTGAGTGACTACATAACTGAGTAGTTTCTTTATCAGTGGTGTTTTTCTTTGCATTGTTACAAAATTTTTCCTTTGCTTGATATAGCTGATGGTGAGAAACAGAGTGCTTTTTTCTAGATAATGAATACAGAGACAGTAAGAGCTCAGATCCACATTTCTGTACTGCAAATATGTGACAAAGATATAGTAGAACTTAACTAATTTGTGTCACTATAAAAATAATTATGATCAAATTATCTAACAAGAATAGATAAAAACACAACCAAAACCTGTACTTTTTTTAATCTTCAAATGTGATGTGTAAGTAATTGATAAATAAAATGTGATCAATCCATGTATCTCATACAATTTTATGGTAGTTGTAAAGATAAATTGTTTTTCATGCTACAGACATTATTGAAAGCCTGACTGCAAGTTGTAGGCAGCATTTAAAATGTAACCTTTACACTTCTTTATCTGCTGTACCACACAGTAAATATGACTAATTAATACTTTAGGTATAAGACATAATGTACTGCGTATGATAGGTCAAAAATGCAGTAAGCTTAGACTATCGCTTCAGTTACTGCAGAAATATGCAGTCACCTGGCTTATTGTAATAGACCACATTTCAAGGATACATGTTGGATTAAGGAGGCCAGATGATTGTGAGAAGGGACAAGAAACTGGCCTTTAGCTCCTTTCACAACATCACTGCTCACTTCTAACTTAGCTACTTTTTAGACAATGGTTCAGAGAATCAGTCACATTTGGGTTTATTATTATTACAGGCTAAAATGTAATTAAACTTAAAACAGGACAAAGGTTTTCTGCTAAACTGAGGAAGTGTTCTCAACTGGGGAATAAACCCCAAAAACTATCTCTCACTTTACAATGAAGAAGAAATGAATTTGTGGATCTAGCTTTTCAGGACTCATTAGCTCCTATGTTAGTGGAAATACAAACCTTCTTACCGGGGATGAATAACTTGTTTTATATTTATGCTGTAATTGATAGATATTTAGTAAATAATTGTTAAAGTTAGTAAGAAGGTATAACACAAAAACTTTAATTTCTTTGAGCCTTTTCAAAATTGCAGTTTCATCAATCTGAAGTAAAAAGCAGAAACCCCAGCTAGTAAATACTTTCAGCTTTAAATAGCATAACGAGCATGAAACTTTTAGTATTTATGTCATTTTCCAACCCCTGTCTAACATGAAGACAATCAGTTTTAAGTTTGTAATGGTGCTAGAAAGCATTTTTCAGGTCTTACCTGGTGCCTCAAATCTGATTTTCAGAAGCAGCTGCTTTCCATATGGGCACCTAAACAAAGGCTTGTCTTTCAAGAGTGTCTGGTATCTCCTGACTCCCAGTGAGGCACCAGTGGCCAGATTTTCAAGTTCTTTACATAGTCAATGTTGAAAAACAGGTCCATGTTGACAAACTATATGGTCAAATCTAACCACCTACTACTTAATTAAACAAAGCTTCTTGGGATCTACAATGAGATCAGATTCTGGTTCTTGATGTCTATGTTTCTGTATGAACAAGAAGAGCTTTTGGATCTCAATTTCTCATAAATTTCTGTTTTGAACTGTGTTTTTACCTGTTACAAAAAGAAACCTTCCCTGGATTTTCTACTTTGATATCAGTCCCACTTTCATTTGTTGTTTTCTGTGTGATTTTCTGTGGTCTAATAATATGGTAACCTTTCCTCCATAGAGATCCTCAGCTTTCTTTTTTAATTGGATGAGCCTTTTCATGGAACTTACAGCATTCTACCCAATCTGAGTTTTCTGTCCCTTCATTAAGCTGACCTGGCTCATGGATTCACAGGATGGTGAGGATCAACTGGAGTCTTAGACACAGCACGATCACGTAGACTCTGTTTCCTGAGGAAATCAGGCTAAAAGTAACAACAAAAGAATCTTATTGCTGCTTCTTTAGTAACTAATTATTTTCTACCCAAGTGTGGCTGAGCACAGTGTGCTAATAATTTCTAGAAATATAATATAATATAATACAATGTAATCTGAGACAGAACAGTATTTTTCTTGCCTCACTGCTCATTACTCTTCAAGACATGGACTTTTTGGCCTGAACCCCATTATTCTGCCTTATTCCTCCTGCCTGCAGAATTTTTTTTACTGTCACATGGAACACTTTCCTCGGTGACATGCAGTAAAAGTGAAGCAGGATTTAATGAGGAACTAGGACCCAAATAGGGTTTTACTAAGCTGAAAAATGTTATTCTTTCATCAAGTCTAATGCTACAGGGATCTGTAGGCATCACTGCAAGGGCTTCAGGATTAGTCTCTGCAAAACACTGCTTGGGCCATGGGGGTCTTTGCATTTGTCTTACTGACTGAGGTTGTAGATTTGTATGCTCAAGCCAAATTTGTTTTCCTTCTTTTGAGGTCTCCTTGTACCTTTTCTCTGTGGGAATGGGGTAAGTGATCCTTTCCTGCAGAGCACAGCAGATTCAGCTGTGGCAGAGAGAACATCGCTAGCAACAGAGTGAAAATGGTGTAAACACAAAAATAAATAGTCTGTTTAACGAACACTGTTTGCACAAAGTTATCTCGCAACTAACCAAACTAACAGCTTTAGTTACAGAGAGGAAACAAATGTTTTCATAGTACAAAAGACAACTTGTGTGTCTTTCCCTAGGGTACCAGTTCCAACCCACTTGCCTTTTCAAGAGAGAAAGAGATCTTTCTCTGCCACTTTCAGAGCTCTTTCTCCAAGTCCCTTTTGGCAACCATATGCTCACCATTCAGGAATGTTCCTGCCCTGATATTCTTCAGTCCAGTTTGCCAGCTACCTATTCATACTAATGTTTTGCTTAAATGATCCTCTTTCAAATTTTCTCTTCTACAAAACAAAATGCTCTCTTTTTAAAATAACTTCATGTTCAATCGACATAAAGGCATGGTATACTCGTTCCTTCACTAAGATAAATACTAGAGGAAAACAATGATTTTCCTTGGGTTGTCAATATATGAAAATCAGAATAACATTTTTTTCTCTAGGACTTTCTGTGTGTTTTTTTGTTTGTTTGTTTTTTGTTTGTTTTTTTGGTTTGTTGTTTGTTTGTTTTGTTTTGTTGGTTTGGTTTAGTCTGGTTTTGGTGGTGTTCTTGTTTTTTTTAACGAAACAAAACCACATTTCAGTTCTTGGTCCAGCTTACCATGAAGATTTTTTTTTTTTTTTTCCCCAGAGTGCAAGAAGAACTAGTAAGTACAGATATAGCTTCTGCTGCTCAATATAGCATCTTCTTTACAATCTTGGTTGCTGGACAGTGTTCTTTCAGTTTGGTCTATTGCCTTCAGCAGTTTCAGTACAGTCTTGTGCTTTGGCTGTAGTTTTTCTTACTGCACACTACTGTGATACTGTGGTACTCTTGCCACAAGTTCTATGTATTCATTAAAATGTGATGTTGCATTTCTTAAACCAAATCTTCACCTTGACTAAAGTCTAAGAAACAGCCTGCTGAGGATACAAGATACTTTGAGAGTGGTTTTTCTGGTGTTTAACATTGCCAAGAACTGTATCCTTCCCTTCAGAAACCAGGTAAAAACTTTCTGACTGCTTTGGTTCACTGCATATCAGGAAGAGTGGGTTTTCCTGCCTGGGTGAAGTATTCATTAGTGTTTGTAAAGCCTGCTTTGTTTTATAAATGTTTGTTAGTATAGGTAATATCTCTTCAGAATGTGATTTTTGGCCATGTTTTATGCTGGCAACAGCCCTAATGTGACACAAAACTGGCAGAAGTTCTTTTGCTGGTATAGGTTATACTCATGGTCCTGGAAGCAGTAAGAACAGCCAAAAGCATTTTTGCCAGCACAACCATACTATTAAACATTTTATATCACAGACCTGTCAGAAGAACAGTTTTCACCCCCACACCTTTATCAATTGTTATTTCATTGGGATTTGTACCCAAGCCGCTCCCTCATGTGTAAACATATTTGGCCTGAATATTCTCTGCCATGGAAGTTTTTCTTCCACTGGTGGGGAGGGGCAGGGGAAGAATAATATAGTTGACTATGTCTGAGTGGACTCTTTATATTCAGAATGCCCTGACATTGTACCTTTGTTTTCTCTCCCACATGCATGCATAAATCATGGGGTAGTGACCACAGCTAATTTGCGTTGGAAATAATTATATAGGTAACTGTCACGTAGCCTAAGGTTGATAGTGCCCCTCTTCTAATGGCTTGATGGGCAAGGGGTTCATGTTTGTTATCTCATGACTTTTAGCAATAACTGAAGCAAATGGGATGAAAATAACATGTAATGTACAGTGAAGTCTGGGTGTTTTCCATTATTCTGATGAGAACTGCAGCAAACAGATATGCAGGTCCAAGAGTATATGCCACTTTCTGCCCCAGCTGTTCCATCTGCTGCAAACAAATAAAATATGACCCTGCAGTCGTTGCTAGGTTTAGACATCAAAATATGTAGCTATTTAAACAAGCAAACAAAAGTAAAAAATCAGGGAACGGGAAAGCACATACTCATAATAATAAAACGAAAAGTGAAGACATGGCTGCCACTTCCTATGTATGTTATGTTATCTAAAGCTAGCGTGTGACTGTGTGACTGTTTATGCTCCCAAGCTTTCCAGGATCTCTTCTGCTCTTGCCACATTAGTTGCTGTGCTCATGTGGACTGATCCATCATGTCCAGCTTTAATCCACAGCTTCCCATATGCAAGTGCTCCCATCTTCCAAACTTTCCAGCTCAGAATTAATGGTCCCCCTTCTGTTCCATAAGATTCCTCCCTAAATTCCATTCATTTCAATGACAGAAATGTGTCTGAGAAGTGGATTGAGCTTAGCAAACAAACAAACAAACAAAAAAGTGAAAAATATATTGCCAAGTGAGCCTCTGAGGATCTCATACAGTTCTTGAGGATCTGATATAGTTTTTGTTTGCGTGTGCAGCCTGTGGGTTTCCCTTGTACGTGAACAGTGCAGTTAATTAAACACGCTAAATTGCTTAACTGTCCACAAACTACCTAGCATTCCTAAGGCCTAAGATTCTAAATCTGATTTCTGGAAGACTTCTCTTTGAAAATGAGTCAAACTGTAGAAAACCACAATTTCTCATCAAATGATGTTCAAAGAAAAGCTGTTGAGGAGTCTGGGCTTCAGTGGAGTCTGGAAATGGAAGCTGACTGGTCAGAACTTTCTGGAGAGGTCACAGAGTATGCAGCACTGTCTTTTAAACACCTGGTTTAGATACCTTCAAGGTAAACTTTATTATGCAACAAGGCAGAAGTGGCAGATTTTAATAAATATCTGTGAACTAATAATTGGTCACCCTTGTACAGAAAACCTGGCTAGACTATGTTAATGTTTGGGCCCTTTTGTAGGTAGGAGCCTTCTGGTACCTAAAGGGCTGCTACAAGAAAGATGAAAAGGAACTTCTTACAAGGACATGCAGGGATAGGAGAAGAGAAAATGGCTTTAGACTGATAGAGGATAAGTTTTGATTAGATATTAGGAAGAAATTCCTTAATGAAAGGGTGGTGAGGCACTGCTATAGGTTGCTCAGAGTTGTGAATGTCCCATCCCTGGAAGTGTTCAAGGCCAGGTTGGATGGGCCTTTGAGCAACCTGATCTAGTGCAAAGATGTCCAACCCAAAGCATTCTATGTTCCTCTGGTCCAGAGGTGAACTGAAATCCTATAGATGCTTTATGTGGATCACTAGGGTCCCAACTGCAGATTTATGGGTACACTGTACACTCATTTTCTACCTGAGAAACATTTGAGAGGCATATTGTGTTAACCGAGTTTTGATTCATCCCTATAAAAAGAGCTGTTCGAAATCATCAGCTTAAACTTAATGTCTGTTTAAGATCAAATACCACTAATATTTTTTAAATTATTGTTTTAATCAAAAGAATGGATTATCAAAAACATCTGGCTCTGAAAATGCATCTGCTGGGAACCAATATTCCTGTTACGAGGATATGGTCAATTCAGAGAAATGAAACCTGGGGAAGAGTAACTTATCTAACCAGAAATTGTAAGTTGAGATGACAGAAAAGGGATTGAAATTTAGAGTTTAGGATACAAAGATCTTAATTTAGTATTAGATTATATTAATATAACAGTGAGTTTCAATTGGTTTGGAGTGGCATTGTCATTAGTATTAGACACACATGATAGGCAGTACATACCTCAAAAAAAGGGCAAAAAAACCCCCCCAAAACCAGAAAATGAGACATATAAAAAAGTTCAATGCTTGCTTTCTTAGTAGCTCTGAATAAGCTTCTCAACACTGGAAATGTTTTCCTTCTCCTTCTGGTGTCTGACAGGGCTTATCTGTCCTACATTTTCTATTTTCAGATCTTGAATTTCCAAACTAAACCTTTAGACAAGCAATGGTATTAGAAATCACCTAATATTTCTGCAACTGGTAGTTTTAGTACATAGAGTAACACAGCAGGGTTATTCACTAACATTCTGCTTCTGACAGCAGGATAGAGCTCTCTCAAAAATCTACTGGGTTGCTTAAAGCATTTAGAGACGGGGCATCTCTTTTTTCCTCTTTGTCACATATGGCGAGGTGAGAAAGGCTGTTTTCTGGATTGCGTGGGGTAAGGGAAAGTGTTCAGTTCTCTGAAGAAACTGAGTGGTGCTGTAATAGATTGACCATTTAGTTGAAATGGTGCTGGCAAAATTTTGAAATCACTGAGAAAAACACCTGCAATATAACATATTTCCTCATGGACATGGGGCTAAAAGGGAACTCTTTCCTCCTCACCCCGCCAAATGCCTTCGCATTCCCTCCTCTGTAGATATCCCAGGCCACTGCCACCCCTCCTTCCCTTGCTTCCTTATACCCAGTTGCCTGATTCTCTCACATACCTAAACCAGTCATACAGGTTCATGAGATTTCAGTCACTGTACTCATTGCCTGTAAATCTAATTATTTCTAACTTGACCTTTATCAGAAGGCCAGTCTTTGAACCCCTCCCAGCAATTCAATATATCTGCAACATGGCACGTGAAAGTAGAAAACCCTAATTCTGTTCCAGTGGCACACAAGGAGCGCATGCTTCCTCCTTCTCTCCTCTGCGTGTCTATCTCTCCTCCCTAAGGCGAAACTCCCACACCACCTCTGCTGGTTTCAGGTGTAATCATAAACCAGCTGAAGGCAATTATGGGTAATGTAGTCCCGTCGCTCACTCCTGTCTCTTCAAACAAGTGGTGCCAGGTACATACTAGACTGCACATTCCAGCAGGCATTGCTCAGCACCCTGAAGAGGGAGGCTCACCAGGTGTGCTCCAGCACCTACCTGAACCCTCAGCACGCTGGAGTTTTTCAAAGCTGGAGCAAGAATAAGTATTCCTTCAACAATGCTGGTGTCTTGAACAAAAGCATTATTTGGATCTAGGGAAAAAACTCTTGGTTTCCAGAATGGTGAGTTCGTTTTTTTTCTTTCAAGTATCTTTTGCTGATTATGTTTAAAATACATTGATGGATCTGAAATATCCGATCAGAGCAGTTTTTTACCTAGTACTATCGCATCTGCCCAACACTATCTTTTTGGCCATTGTTAGTTCCAGGTGCATCTGGAGAAGGTGCAGAACTCACGTACATTTTGAATTACACTATATTGTACCCTAGGGTAATTTGGGATGTGTAGAGAAAGGCACTTGCTAGGTGTTGGAGATTGCCTTTCCTGAGAGCTTAAATAATAGTAAACCTCTTACAATTTTTAATCAATCAATATTAAGCTGGTATTCCCTGTCTTTTTACTTTGAAATGAGCTGCTGTAGATGTGCGTGTGTATTTGTGTGTGTGTGTGTGTGTGTGTGTGTGTGCAAGCATGCATACCTTTATGGGGTTTGTTTTTTTGTTGGTTGATTGGTTGGTTTGGTTTTATTGAAGCACTATATGAATTAAAACACTCCACTCATGCAGCAATTGGATTGTCCCTGGCTTTGTGAGTTGGGGTCAGGATGCTGATCACTGCATAACAATGCTCCCTGCAAACAAGCCAGCTATTAGAAATTAGAAAAATAGAGTTTAAACAGCACATATACTTCTAAACTCTAAAGTATTCATTTTCTACTAAAAGAAAAATCCTTGAAAGGTAATATCTCCAGCCTAAATGGAGGCAAGACCTATCATGCTGACAGACTTTGAACCAACTCCCTTTAAGGCTAAAAAATGACAAGCAGAGCTGGCCGGTCTGCTTAAAAATAGACACATTTAAATGAAAGACAAGAAAGAAACATTTCTTGTTCTTTTCCCACCTGTTATTACTACTCAGCTAATAACAGCTTTTCTTTCATATGAATTTATTTTTTTAAGGAGACAGATCAAAATTTTAACTGCTTGGCAGTAGCTTTTGACTGGTTTTATAATGGAAGGGAAATAGGCATACTCCTGATGGAGGGAGGGAGAGAGGGAGGGGATCATTCATATGGTGGTATCATACTGGTTAGATCTTGGGAGGTGCAAATGCCACACTGGCAACACTTTCCCTAGCCCAAAACTATGTATTTGACAGTAGTTAATATGAAATTCTCCAGCAGTGAACTTAGACACTGGAAACAGTTGCAGGGTGTCTGTGTTGGGTGGAACATACACAACGGGATTAACAACACAAGTTCAAGCTAGTTATTGTCATGCTAGAAGCCAGAGAATGGTGTTTGCCTTGGGTACATTAAAAACTAGGAATACCTACATTCATATTCACTAAACTACATAGTACAACAATATCCTGTGGGAATGTGTTCAACAGGCTAATTATACAGTCATAGAATCAAAGAATCACTTAGGTTGGAAAAGACCTCTACGAACACAAGGTCCAACCATTAACTCAGTACTGCCACATCCACCACTCAAACACTTCTGTAAGAGCCACAGCTTCACAGCTTTTAAATACCTCCAGGGATTGTGACTCCACTACTTCCCTGGGCAACATATTCCAGTGCTTGACAAGTGTTTTGGTGAAGAATTTTTTCAAATATCCGATCTAAGCCTCCCCTAGAGCAACTTGAGACCATTTCCTCTTGTCCCATTGCTTGTTACCTGGGAGAAGAGACTGACCTCACCTGCCTACAACCTCCTTTCAGGTAGTTGTAGAGAACAATAAGGTCCCCCACGAGCCTCCTTTGCTCCAAACTAAGCAACCCCAGCTCACTCAGCTGCTCCCCATAAGACCCATAATACCTGTGTTGTAGACCCTTCACCAACTTTGTTGCCCTTTTTCAGACCTGTTACAGCAAAACGTTGCAATAGAGGATTTATTGTGCCTTTAAATACTTGGCTTAGAGTCTTATGCTGTCTCTCTTACCCTTTTTTCTCCCCTTATTATGAGAATAGCTAATTGGGTTCAATCACACACTTCTTTGTTGCTTAAGTTCTTGTAACTCTTTTTTATAGTGATTTCCCTGTGGCTGTGGCCCAGGAATACTTGTGTTCAGTAGACTATCTGGGGGAAGTTTCTATGAAAGGTATCCAAGGAAAGAAAAGACTTTGAAATTCACTATCGGTGAAGTCGGATGCCATTCCTCTCTATTTTCCACAACAGATAAACTCAAGCTCCTAGAGAAACTATATCTCTTTAAGCTACTGTAAACTTTGGCATAAGTCCCTGCAGGGAAGTCCATCATGTTGCTGTAAAAGTCAAAAGGCTGGCTTTCTTTGGACAGAACAGCCAGTTAGTCGACCTAATCTGATGATCTCTGAAGGATGTCCTCTTGTCTGAAGAGCTGAGCTATGCAGTAGCAGCAGCTGCAGTACATCAGGTTTCTACACCACAAACATGGTGAATACTTGTAACAAAATTTGGAAAATAATAAGTATAGTTCTGCCTGGAACTATAGGTCCTCCTATCCCTATTCTTACTGCATAGGATTCTCAGTTATCTCACAGATACAACAATGGGAAATGAAACATGATTGGGAAGGATAAAAGAGCTACTTCAATATGATTCCTTTCTTAATGTCCCAATACCCTACTGCTGCCACAGAAATATTTAGTCTAATTTTACCTTCTATTCTTTTAACTTTTTTTTATGGAAGCCTTTTCCTTTCATCTCTTGTCCTCTTTCTTGAATTATTTTCAATTCATCTATAACTCTGTAATTTCAGGAGAAAATAGAATTTTTTTTCAGAGACTGAAGTCCAGAGTTAAAGTGGTGTCATATACTCATGGAGAACATATATCCCTATTCGCTCTGCAATGTTTTACCATATTTTCATCTCAGTACAGACCAGTATCTTATTTGTATTTCTGCACATGCTTTTTAAATTGCCAAAGATCGTGCTTAAACTTTTCCTAAGAAACTTCAACTAGTTTAGAAATCAATGTGTATGAGTAAATTGAAATTGTTCCTCTGAAAGCACCTCTTATCTACAGCAAACCTAATCTTACACTGTCTGATTTATTAGGCTTTCCCATAGTTCTTCATAGTCTGCTCTAGCGTTAATAATCTCATTAATTTTGGTTTGTGAGCAAACACTGTCATATCACTTTTCACTGACCTTCCCTTCCAACCCTCCAGAATTTACTCAAAGCACCTATTGTGTTCTTCGATACATGGAGGCACTGCAGTAGGTTACTGCATCCCCAAGGAGCAGGATGAAGCTGAATCAGGGCTTCGATCCACTGAAAACTTCAGAAAACTGAAACAACTTTATAGCTTAGGCAAGGGCTGTTTTGGGCTCTAGTTTGGTGTCCTGGTGATGAGCAAAAGCTTTTAGGTTTGGATGCACCTGGAATTTTATAGGAGGCATATATTGATTGATTACTATAGCAGTGGGAGTCCTTTCCTTGCACAGCTGAACTTCACCTTGTAAGCCAGCCTGATCAGGAAAAAGTTGGTTGATTATTTAGCTGAAAGCTACCTTATATGCCTCCAAATGCTACCTCCCCCTTGTTGTGTGGATGACTCTGCAGGCTGAAATGCTCTGGAAACCCAATGAATATTCTTGCATCCCAGAAGTGAGTCGCTGAGGTCTTCTGCTTAGGATATGTATTTACAAAACACTCTATATGATGATTATTTGAGTCCAATATGGAAACAGCCATTTTCTTCAGCTTTCTCAATGGGAAAAGGGTCTTTCTGAATTATTAGAGAAATTCTGCCTTCACTGGAGACTCAGAGTACTTATAAATCTTTGTGTTCCTCTGCTATATGCCTATGAGATGGAGAGCTCCACTTTAGGTAGGTTTCTGCACTCCGTTTAAGCTGCTGTAATGGCTACCTGCTGCTGGATGGGGTAGTCCTATTTTTCCCACTGAGTCATTATGCCTAGACCAGCTCCTTGTGAGACCAGATAAGCACCAGTGTTGATGCAAAGAAGATGTAAGACTACTGTTTTCTGGAGCAGCCAGCCAGCCAGCCACCCAATCAGATGGCATCCCCAAGAGCAGGCTTAGCCTCCAGCACAATGCCACATGAGCTCATCTCTTTTCACAGTACTTAAAAAACTTGGGAGACTTGACCTTGCTTCTATTCCAGGCTTGTTCTGAATTAATTCTTTAATTTCTTTCTCTCTCTCCATGGTGGCATATAATATTTCCTGCATTCAATAGGGGCTCACAAGGATTTAAATTGATTATAAAACATATTGGCTCATACTTCAGTCTGCACTGACCTCTAGTTAGATATAATGATATTATTTCAGGTTGCATCTTTACTTACTAGTAAGAACTGCCAACAGCCTCACTTGTCCATTGTGCCAGTCATCTTGCAGTCATGCCAAAGCAAGCAGTTCCTTTCCCCATGGCTGAATAGGCTGTATCACAAAACATTCATGTAACAACTTGACAAGGAGTTGTTCAAGTTCCCACCTGAGCCTACGTCCATAAAAAAATCCAAAAGTTTGAGTAGACTCAAAGCTTGTGACCCATCAGTGGCAAATTATACAGCCTCATTTTTGTCCTATGATCCTAAATGGAATAAACTTTGGATATGTATTTACATGGAGAATAAACTGTTTTTCTACATGTACTAAGCTGTGTAATTAAAAGAAATGACATTGTCTGAGATAAATTGGGGGAGGGACTGCTGACAAGACTTTGAAGTGGTTTGTTTTTATTCATACATGATCTCATGCAATACCTACTCTGAGCCCTGAAGTAAAGGCTATGATGTGATGATAACCTTCTTGAGTTCACTCTGATCCACCAGCCTTAACAGGATCTCTGTAAAAGTAGGAGGGGTGAGGCACAGCAGAGATATAAAAATTATCAATTTATTCATAGTACTGCCCTAATTCCTGCAGCACTAATTGTCACCTGTTGCTCTGAGTGAAATTATAGTGCCTTGCACATGAGTAATGCCAGTTTGTTTTTCTTCACAGATATTCTCTTCTCTTCTCTCCTCTCCTCTCCTCTCCTCTCCTCTCCTCTCCTCTCCTC
>VXAY01006797.1:1463698-1475966 GCA_013399855.1 Oxyruncus cristatus | reverse complement strand
CTCTCTTTCTCTTCCTCTTTTCTCTTCTCCTCTCTTCTCTTCTCTTTCTCTTCCTCTTTTCTCTTCTCCTCCTCTCTTTCCTTTGCTTCTTATTTGAAAGTGGTCTGTTCTTTAGTGTGGACACTAGTTCTTCAGCTCTGGACTGGAACTGTTAACATGCTTCCAAAGCATTGTGTACAACCACCAAGTGAAAGTAATAACATCAAGAACGTCTTTGTAAAATCTCTTTAATTTTGCAAGGAAACATTTAAAAATTCTCAACGGAAGTGTTTTCTGATTGAAGTATTCATAATACCTGCCTTAAGGGATGAGAAGAGGAAAGCTAAATTTAAACCAGGACCCTCACTTTCCATGTATACGACAAACTGATAAGGAGCAAAGTTTTCTAGGCCTACAGCTAGATGGCATATAGGATGTGCATTGCACTGACTCAACCAAGCACGAAAACCTCCAAGCTAAATTCTGTGTAATTTTGAGGAGACTGTGGGAAACTAGTGTTGCTTCCTCAGTGAGATAACTGGTGGTATTTTTTGAGAGCTCAGAAGCATTTGAACTCTGAGGTACATGTGTGATTCTAATTACAAGAGCTTAATGCATGCATCATCCTAACATAAACAACTTAATTTCTTTATCTCACCAGTGGAGAGCAAGAGGTGCATTTAATAACTTTCAGAGTCGCTATTTTCTCTACCACAGCACAGGTACTTGGGCTCTGCCAGCTGGATCCCACCCACAGTTACTGCCTGGCTTGCATTGTCAGGTGGATGCTAATATCGCTGAGCACAAAAGTGCCACTAATCAGGAAAATATGTAGGAGAACCCTTTGCACCTTGGAATTCCCTGGTGTATTTTAACTGGTAATGATTGTACTCTAGTCACAAAACACACAGCAGAAGGTATTGTTTGCGCTACTCACGTGCTACCCAGATAAGTAAGAATTTCCCTAGACTTTTCCTTGTGTCATGTAGTAAATAGTAGCAAAAACAGAAGGACAGTTTGCTTGAAGTCTGAACGTAATGGAAATTTCATTTTCCACCACTGCAAATATTTTTTTTTAGTAATAAATGATATTCAGACTTTTAAGTTTGGCTACTGGTAAGTTGTTTTACTGGATAAATGAAAACACTGGAGAGTGTACACGCTGTAAGGTGTGTGTGTATACATCAGTAATTTTCTGCTAACTGTTGTATATAGCTACAGTTTACTTGTATCTGACTTTGATATGTGATTTCTGCTCATAGCTGGAAAGGGCAGCCAAACCTAGCAATGTCGAAGGCTGTCAGGAGGTGTTACGAATACCTACCTTGCCCTCCAGTTAATTGCCTTTTCAGGGTGTGAACACTTGGCGATAGAGAAGGACTCATGTGATATTTATGCAGTTACTTTCAACACCCTGCTCTTGGTGACAGTTCTCTTCCCATGGCCCTTGCAGGTCCTGTGCTCATTCACTGATTTCCTGAGTAGTCCGGGACAAGGTTTTGGAGATGGATTTTAAGGGGTTAGCACATATTTACACAAATCTTACAGAAGGGGTGGAAGACACGGGACTGTGGTTTATCAGTTTCTTTGTGGTTTAGTCTTTCTATCTTGGGCTGGGGGTTGGGCTAGATGACCTTCAAAGGATTCTCCCTACCCAAACTATTCTATATTTTTTGATCTGTAAACTTGTCTATCTCCATTTTCCGCCATCCTTGCCCTTCTTTGTCTTGTGCATTAAACAGTCAATGCCTTGTTACAAGGCACTGCTTGTTATGTATTTGTACAAAGCTTTGCAGAGGGATGCTATTCCAGCTAGTTCTACCAAGATATAAATGAAAAAGTAAAAGAAAGCCCTGGTTTGGGTCCCAAAAGAATATAAACGAAAGGGGCTCAGAATTGAATTTTTTTTTTTTTTTAAATTTCAATTCAGTAAAAAGGGTCACAATAACACAGCTTGTCACAAAAGAGCTAGGTAAAAATCTGTGGCCTTGACTCTGAATAGGAAGAGTAAAGATGATTGGGGTTTTTGGCTTTGAAATCTACAAATAAATCAAATTTGGTCATTATGAAACAGTCTGACAACTATAGGATTTGGCAGGTTTTGAGCTTTCATGCCTCCAGTACCAAAAACTGTGTCTTGGAACAGGTAGATCTGTGAGGCTGAAAAACCTACACATTTCTTAAGTGACTAATCACACCTCTCCTAATGTGCAGGAGGTGGAACGAAACCTCACTCTTTTTCCCTCTAGGCAAAGAGTTCACATATGGATTATGGGTTCAGCCTAAGGGTTTTTTAACGCTAATCTCTAAAGAACTTTAAAGTGAAATTACTTTTGTGGATGCTAGTGAATCACCATACTGAATGACGATGACAATGACCTACCATTCATTGTAAAATGTTACTAAACTCAGCAATGTGAGATGAATTTGCACTGTAAAATATAATGTTCCGAACTAAATTCCACAACAGAGCAAACTGTTTAGCTACATCTGCCAAGACAGTTTGACATGGCATCATTTCTGCTTGGGGAAGTCTCCTGAATTAAGTGGAATCTCCTGAAGTTCTGAAGATTAGAATTTACACCAAATTAGGAAAATATTTTCCGTATTCTTACTGATGATCTGCTACCTGATACTTGTCACTTCTGGTGGATGTGACACAGCTATACAATAGCTGTCAGAAAAACACTACATTAAAACTACTAGTTTCTTAGATCAAAATTTGAGCAAAATTGTACATATTTCTCTTTATTACAAGTGAAGCAACCTATACAAATATAATCCTGGGCTGTGATCTGGCAGTAGTTGACCTAAACTAACTTCATGTTGGTCAGCATTTGGACCACGCACCTCCAAGAATACTTGCCAAATTAAGGTTTAGATGAAGCTTTGGAAGTAGAACATATTTAATTTGAGTATTGATTTATTCAGGCTTTTCTTTCCTTTTTTGAACTAGACAACACTTTGTTGGAGAATCCTGTTTTCTGCAAATATCTGCTTGTCATCATTGATTATTTGAAACATAGAAGAATAATTACCACAAAAGGAAAACTCAGAATTACATCCAATAAATTGCACAACCAGGATTACATGTGTCTGTAGGATAGAAACAAAACAGGAATCTCCTGTCTCATCACAACCAAGGAGAAATGCCTTAAGCAAAGTTACTTGCCGTCACACATCAAGGCGCACATCAAAGTATGTGTTTGATTTGATGTTTGTAAGTTAAATGTTAAAGGGATATTTATGATATTTAGGACATTATGACACTTGTATACTTTAATCAAGGAACCCCTGATAGTGATAGCAGGAATACACGTGTAATGGTAGGATTGAGCTGATTGACCTAAACAATCTTTCAGCTACACTGTAAATGTGTTGTGTATGTTGGTCTCTATAGAAAAAAAAACATAAAATAACAGATTTGGTTAGGAAAAAGATAAACAGTGGACTTTTTCATATATGATTCTGCAGCATATCACATAACAAAACACACATCTTGAACCTTATTATCTTGAGAGGTAGGAGCTGCTTAAATGTGTAAAACTCAAAACTTGCTACCAAGGAGGAGAGCTGAGTAAGGAAATGCTTTGATCATCAAAGTCACTGGCCTTTTGGAAAAGTAGTGAATTCTGCCTCCCACATTTTGGTACAAATGGAGCAAGGACAGTAAACTTACGAAGGTGAGACCAGAAAAACTGTTTCTTTAGGGCTGGCATTTAGAAGATGTTGCTGAATAGGCTGAATACTCTGAGCTAATACATGGCAGGTGCCTTCAAGTTCCTAATTAGGAAAATCAAAGAACTAAAGAGCTGTTATAAGTGGGGTCCAGATTTCAGTTTATTTCATTTGTAATCTTATATTTGGTTCATTTCTCTCTGAAGCAAAGGTTGCTCAGCTTTTACTGATCAGACTAAAACCCACCAGCTAGAGGACCTCCAGCTTCACAGGGGCATTTTTCCCAAAAGAAATGGGCTATGCCGACACCTGTAGGGACTTTTGCCCTGGTCTGTTTAGTGTTATTTGAGATGGTTGCAATCTACTGAAGCCAATGTATTGGACACTGTTGATAATTCACTCCAGCAGGGAGAGATTATACTTCACTCCTGCAAGACAGGCTGCCAGAAAAACCTCAACTCTAGACACTGAATGAAAATTTAATTTTGATTACGTTTAAGTATCTTAATGGTCTCAGATCAATTTTCTGTCACTTCTGCAGTCTGACAATAACCTATATAGCAATTTTGCTTTGCATACCAGGTGATAATTCTTTCTAGTCAATGGAGAACCATGTGTCTGAAGAGGTGGTTTTGAACGATAAATGACGCCCTGCTTTTTTCTGTGTAGGAGATAGTGGAACTGCAGCTTTTTCAGATACTGAATAGTATAAAATATTGAAATTGCTCAGTCTATATAAAATTGGAAGGTGAGCACACTTGGTGTCTGGGAAGGGTGAGGCAAAAGAAAGAATTGACACTAGGATTGTCACAAGGCTTGAGAGAGGCCAGGTCTTGCAGAGACTGCCACACCAGTGAAAAGGAATTTGCTGCTTGTAAAAGTTCTTGAAGGAGTGCAGAAGTAATTGAGGTTGTAGGTTTTGTTTTGGTCTGGGGCTTTTTGGGAGGGGAAGAGGGGAAGGGAACAGGGAGGAAGCTGGACGTTGAAATACTGTGATTCTATCTAAGACCTACTGATCTTCAGTCCTCCTCTTCTGCTTGAAAGGCAGTAACTTCAGCTGTGGTGAAAAATAGCAAAGCTTGCCGAGACAGAAGAATTGGAATAGAAGACTGGTCACATATTTTGAACTGAAGGAGTGGAACCCACAGCATTTCTGAATAATTTTCCTTAAGATTTTCTTCAGAGTTGTCTGATAGGCACTCTTTGAAAATCTGATAAGTTTGGTTTCAGTCCAACTTTCTGAGTAATTTGTAACTTTATCACTCCATCCAGTATTTTTAAAGTTTAGCAGCCAAATTTGTTGGAACAGATGAAAATTTTTATTCAACTAAACAGACTATTTTTTTTTTTTATATAAAAGAATGAAATTTATGATAATTTAAGGGTTGGTTTTGCTTTTTTTCCCATTTGACATGTGAATGGAGCAGAGAGTCTTCTTTATTATAGAACTTGAGCCATTGATCCCTCACTTTCTGTCCTATGCTAATTCCCTCAAAATCTCTAATACGGTGTCATAGCCAGTGCACCTGGGTGGAGACAGAGAAGAAATAAGAAAGAAGGAAACAACAGGTTTATGCCTTTTTTCTCTTCTCAACACTGAAGCTGAAGCTCTGCTGTTGCTTTTGTGGTGAATTGAGACAATGGGAGATAAAAATGAGCATAGGAATGCCTGGGCTAATTTGGGGGACTTCTCCTATTTGTTGTACATTGATTTTGGAGATCAGCCACTAGTCTGGTGATAACCTTAGGAATGGTTTCTGACTCTAGCCCTTCAGGGAGCGAGGACAAGGGAATACACAGCATTAAGATGCTTCCAGTGGGTAATATTATCCATCACAATATCATAGTGATTTTCCTGGATAGCAAAATTAGCTTTTCACTGAAGTATTGCATTTGAGCTAATGGTATGCATCATCAAAGGGAGAACTGCTGCTGAAAAGACAGTTGGATACTGTGGTGCAATGGAGAAAATGAAGGTGGTTAAATAATAAAAACAATTATTTCTTTCACTTCTGAAGAGAAAATCTTTGAAGAGTGACTGTAATTGCTGCATAAAAATGGATGAATTTGTACATGTTATTCTGTTTATCATACCAAACAGTAAGAACCAAAAGTATAGATGCTCTCCTCTCAAGAGGTAGGAATAGACAGTTCAATCAATGAACCTCTAAGGCAGCTACGTTTAAAAACTCAATTTAGAAACATAAAGGTGTGCAATTTGTTGGGAATCTTTTTGAACTTTACTGTTCCTCAAGAAGATCCACAGTGATAATATAGACTGTTTGTTCGTTTGTTTGTTTGTTTGTTTAGATAAAATGACTCACATTTTGTTTTTAAAACTACCAGCAATACTGGAAGTAATTTTTCCTCATTTTCATAGGTAGGACTTCTTCCTTTGAAATGTGCAGTATTCTGTAATTAGAGATGGATTGAAATGGTGGTTTATCTTCCTCTGACTTCATTTTTTGTTGCTGAATCTTTGACATTTTAGAGTCAATCTGGCAGTCATATTATTTCTGTAAAAGTATTCAGTTAAAAACACTATTAAAGTAGTAGTTAGGAGTATACTTCAGAGGCTCTAATGTCCTTCATTAGTAGAGAAACTATACATCTAAACTTGTATCCCACTTGACAGAAATAAGTGGGCTTTGCTTGTCAAGAATGTGTATGATTGTTATGTAAAGGGAAAGATCGCACTATAATGAGAGGTACTGTTTTTGGCTTTTAGAGAACAAAATGCATTTTTATGAACTCCCCTTCCTTCTTCCTTCAAAATTACAGTGTCAAAAATAACTTTAATATATTGGCAGATGTAACTTAATGGACAGCTTAGACTATTATTAATAACACAAGCACAAATGTTTTAAATACAATGATGTCTCACTTCTGGAGAAGAGATCCAACCAAACTTTGGGGACTGTAATTGCCATAAAAAGCAACAAAGAAAAAGTGCACTTTCTGCAGTATATCTTGAAAATTGTCTCTGTGATTAAGACTCCCTCTCTGATGCTCTCTTTGCAATGTCCCTAAACTGTCAAGGATTATCGAACAAGTCCTTCAGTCAAAACAGATCAATACACAAAAAATAGGTAACAGTCTTTCCTTGTGAATATTATCAAAATCTATCAAACATACTGTTGTTTCTGGTACATGTTCCCTGTGTCTGTTATATAGTCAGTCAAGTAGAGCAAAATGTAATTTGTGGATGCACTGAAGAATGATTATGCTTACAGTTATTGGCTCTCTGAACTAACCTCTAATTACAACCAGAGAAATCCTTGCCAAATGGATTTACTTTCTTATACTGTATTTAATGTTCTGTTTTCCCCAAAACAGGTAGTTGCCTATTTTATTATTTTTTTTCCATATTGAGCTGATTATGTGTCACCCATCTTCCATCGTTTCTGCCATCTCAGTATTGATCTCCCTTTATATTTTCCTGGAGAAATGGAACAAGTGACTGACATGATTCCTCCCTCTTCATCCCACCATTCTTACCCTACACAACTGGGATATCTTCTTGCCTAGTTTATGCATTTTGAAAGCTTGCCTGACACAGTTTAAGCATTGCAAAACAAATTCTCCATGTCTTATTACTGTGTTAATTAATTTTTTGGTCAGTGGGTGTTGGTTTTTTTTTTGTTTTGTTTTGTTTGTTTGTTGTTGTTGTTTGTTTTGTTGGTTTTTTTTGGTTTTGTTTTTTTTCTGTTTTTGTTTCTGTTTTGTTGTGGCTTTTTTTTTTTTTTTGGTGTGTGTGTGTGTTTGTGTTTAGGTTTTTTTATTATTTGTTTGTTTGTTTTTTGTCCTCCCCAAGTTAGCTAATACCAAACCAGAGTGGTTCCAAAAAGTCCAGTATGGGATTTTAGACATCTTTTTTCTTTCTATTGAAACAAAATTCTGTCATACTTATGGAAAGAGACTTTTCTAGTACTTTGTCTTATCAAAGGCACAGCACATTGTAGTGTCGCCTTACATCCTTCACTCACAGAATCACACACAGAATTGACAGGCTTGGAAAAGACTTTGGAGATCATCAAGTTCAACCCTTTATCCAACACTGCTGTGGTTACTAAACCATGGCACTAAGGACCACATCCAGTTTCATCTTAAAAACCTCCAGGGATGGTGTATCCACCACTTCCCCAGGCAGCCCATTCTGATGTCTGATTACTCCACTGGTAAAAAATTTCTTCCTAATATCCAACCTAAACTTCTCTTGGCACAGCTTTAGACAATGCCCTCTTGTCCTACTGCTGGTTGCCTGGGAGAAGAGACCAACCCCCACCTTGCTACAACCTCCTTTCAGGTAGTTGTAGAGAGCGATGAGGTCCTCCCTGAGCCTTCTCCTCTCCAGGCTAAACAACCCCAGCTCCCTCAGCCTCTCCTCATAGGACTCGTGCTCAAGTCCCTTCACCAGCCTCATTGCTCTTCTCTGGACCTGCTCCAGCACCTCAATATCCTTCCTGAACTGAGGGGCCCAGAACTGGACACAGCACTCCAGGTGTGGCCTCGCCAGTGCTGAGTCCAGGGGCAGAATCACTTCCCTGCTCCTGCTGGCCACACTGTTCCTGGTCCAGGCCAGGNAGCCACTCTGTGCCCAGCCTGTAGCGCTGCAGGGGGTTGTTGTGGCCAAAGTGCAGGACCCGGCACTTGGCCCTGTTGAACCTCATCCCGTTGGAATCAGCCCAGCTCTCCAGTCTGTCCAGGTCCCTCTGCAGAGCTGTCCTGCCTTCCAGCTGATTGACACTCCCCCCCAGCTTGGTGTTATCTGCAAATTTGCTAAAGGTACACTCAATCCCCTCATCTAAATCATCAATAAAGATATTAAACAGGACTGGGCCCAACACTGATCCCTGTGGGACACCACTGGTGACCGGCCACCAACTGGATGCAGCCCCGTTCACCACCACTCTCTGGGCCTGGCCCTCCAGCCAGTTCCTAACCCAGCCCAGAGTGCCCCAGTCCAAGCCATGGGCTGCCAGCTTTTTCAGGAGAATGCTATGGGAGACAGTGTCAAAGGCTTTGCTGAAGTCCAGATAGTCTCACCTCATCTTGCTGAAACCGGAACACCACAAGCTTAAAGAAACCTTTTATATGCCTGGATATTGGGTTCAATTTCCTTCAAGGTTCTCATTGCTTATTTTGCTAATGAATCGTTAATCTACAGTTGTCCAAGATAAAGTGTCACTATCCAGGCAGCACACTGACAGGCAATCTAGTTCCACAGCTGAATATTCCAGACTGGATCCTGACATAGGGTCAGCCACATACTTTATTACATCATTCTTAGCTTGAAATAGCAGAAAACACATCCTACACATTTGCAACATATCCAGATGATACAGGTGCTTAAAATCTGTTAGTATTAATTACAATTATAATTTCAAGAACTTTAAGAGCTATGAGCATGTAAAACACTGGCCTTTCTCTGCAGGTGGGTTTCTAGGTGTATTCTGTTTTATGCAGATGCTGTGAAGGGAGCATAGCTCTTGTAGGATTTTTTAATCACATCACTGGGTCAGATGAGACATTTAAATGTTGAAAGTCAAGAGGATTTTTTCCCTGCCTGTGCTCAGCCCTTGAATTTCAAAGTAATTATTTCTATGAAACATGTAACTCATAAGTGCCTAATTGTCAGTTTCTAATGAAGAAATACTTCATTACTTGTTTCTCTGGGTTTGATCGTCTGGAAACTGGATCTTTTGCTTGCTTTCTGGGTGGATTGTAGATGTGCTGTTTTCTATATATAACTGGAAATGCTGGAAGAATGTTGCCAGTACCAAGTCTTTGGGACAGAGTACACTTTTTATTTTTTTTCTCTTTTTGGTCATGCCCCAGTGACTCTGAGGCATATAAAGTATTTCTTTTAACACTACTGCTATTCTGTCCCCCACCACTGCTTCCTGCCCTCAAAGACCGCAGCTCGTATCTATCCTGCTCAAAGCTGACTTGTTGCATTAGCAGGCTCAGACATGAGCTTTTCCCAGGGAAGGACATAATAAATACTCTGCAGGATTGGGAGTGCTCTCTAAGCCAAGCTAGTGAACAAATATCTCAGCCTTTATCTCCACTTGCCACTGACAAGCAAGCTGCTCCGTTAAAAGGCCAGTGTAATTCCTGTATACAGCCTGGATGTGAGAAAAAGTCTAATTTAGTGGAAAGAGAAGAAGAAATAAGGACAACAAAATAATACACAGAGTATTTCGGAGGTAATGTATACTTGTAAACCCATGATCACAACTATAGTTAACAGGGGTATAAATAACTAACTGAGATTTTGAGTAGCTCGCACTCCTCTGGGTTGACCAAGTATGTTGACAGTTGAGGGTTTTGTTTCATCCTAGCAAACATTAAATGCACGTAAAGATGAGCAGCAGGACTTTAGTTTACATGCAGAACATGGTACATAAAAGCTTTTCCTTGCTCTGCAGTGTTGCATGCATTATGGTGGCACCTAGAAATGGAAGGGTTTTTTTGTAATGAAACTTCTAAACTAAAGGTGTTCTTTACAGAGTGCTTTAAAGGAATAGCTCTGTCGGCATCAGTCAGTAGGAACTTGTAGTATTGCCATTTCAGTGAAGGAACCAGAAGTGCTTTTATAGAACTTCAAAACTGAAGAAACCAGCTGTGCTTCCAAAGTATGTACAATTAGACACAATAAGTAAGAATTTAGTGATTTCTAACTACTGTTTTTAGAGGTGCAAGGAAATAAGTACATAGAAGAATTAAGGTAATAAACTTGCTAAGTTTTCTCTGTTCAGCAAAAAGAAGAAATACTACATTTTAACAGCCAAATTTGTGCAAAGTCGGTTCCTTTAATTCATTTGTTACTGACGTCTTTACAGGCTATTTCCCATTTGTTCCGAAGTTACTTTGTAAAGTAGGTAGAAGGTAACATGTTCCTTTCTTACTGAGGCTAAAGGGGAACCATGGTATATTTTAGAGGGGTAGCTGAAACCCTAAAGACAACATCAAACCTTAACTACACATTCTTGAGAACTACACATTCTTGCTTCTGGAAAGCAATATTCACAAATGTAAAGTTTATAATTGAAAATAAATGCTCTACTCACTTATGCTTACAACTAGCAATTTTAGAAGCATAGATGTGTGTAACGGAAGGAAGGATACTTGTCTTGTGGAGGGAGTGTCTATGGTACAGTCATTTTTGCTTGCATAGTGCTCCTCAGACAGGCTGTAAAGCAATCGGGTCTGGGTTGTGCAGAGCTGAGCAGAGCCTATAAAAACCCACTTGTGAAGCAGTGGAAATCTACTGAGAGGATGACCCACTTCAATTTCCATTTTTGTTGTGCTGAGAGTACTAGCTCTACCCTTTAGCACTATCTCAGATGAAGTATTACGAGCAGCGATTACGTCAGTTCCAGGCAGCCATGCAGACATATGTTGGGTCTGCAGAAAATCTAAGCCCAGTGTTCACTGTGAATGGCTCTGCAGTTCCCATAGGGGCATAAATTTTCAGAAATTTTTTACTGAAAAAGTAGGTGCCAAACTTGGCAATTGTTTGACAGAGTAAACTAGTAGATATATCAATTGAAAATTCTTTTCTATAACTATAAGCAAAGTGGCAAGTAATAGGGCCACACTAAACCATTTATGTTGCTGACAAGTATTATTAAGTTAAGGGTTGGGAACTCTTGAGGTTGAACTTTAAAAGTCAATTTTGCCTCTGTTCAAAGTGAGATACAGATGCTTTTCCTTGACTGCCTTGCATACATCAGACTAAAATAAGTCAAAGGCTTCCTCACTTCAGCTGAATGTTTCATTTGCTGTCCTGTACTACCATTAGCTACAGACCACAGTTCAGTCCTGTAATCAAAGGTTAATAACTTGGATCCAAGTGCCCCTCACTGAACTCTGAGCTGTGTAAAGCTTTTCCAGGCCTCAAGAACCAAGGGGCTGTTAAAATACGACCTATTACTGAAACAAATGTTTAGCTAGAAACATGTTAGTCTGCTGAGAATGGGCAATGTTTTAGATCTGTTCGTGATGTGTAGTGTCTTCTAAAAAAATCTCTCTTCTGTGTATTGCTGTCTTTTTAGAATTCTTTTTCGTCTCTCTACAGAATAGAATTTAAATAATTCAGTATACTCAGTATTTGTTCACGTCAGAAACACTTTATTTAACATTCTGGTGCATTTACCTTGCTCCTCTTTCAGAAAGAAACTTGTGAAGTCTAACAATTTAATCTATATAACTAATCATTTTACCCCATGTTATCTAAAAATAAGCCTGAGGAATGAGACACATCTCCATAACCTGTTTCTATTGATTTTCCTGTCTGTGCTGATGCTAAACTTTGTCCTCTGGATACAAAGAACGTGGGTTTTCATGAATAGTGATATGGACAAGTAGAACTATCTGTGTGGGGAGCATTAGGAGTCCATAAGGAGACATGGGCACAGGAGAGCTCTGTTCTTAACATAACCTGCTTTTGAAGTATTAAGGAGGAACAAAAAGCAAACTGCTAATGTTTTGCTCTGGGTTGCTGATACTTTAAAAACACAAAGGAATGTGTTATTTCTCATTTTTGAGGGCAAAGGCAGTAATGAAGTGTTTGCCTTTGGGTTGGTTTTCTTTTTTTTTTTTTTTT
>VXAY01006797.1:1359231-1463629 GCA_013399855.1 Oxyruncus cristatus | reverse complement strand
AAAAAAAAAAAAGGAGCACTTGAAATTATATGCGGCAAAAATGCCATTTGCAGCAAATCTGTCTCCTGACTTCTGTGAAACTGAACTTTCTACCTGAGACTTTCTTCTTCCTCAATGCATTTTTCTTCTCCTGTAACAGTGATGTCATGTGCCTGGCATCAGCGGTCCGAGTCCTGAATCCCCTGCTCTTATGGGTCAAGCAATCCACAGCCAAGTCCACCCCGCTGTTTCTTGCCCTCATATAGAAAAATGCTACAGCTCTCAGCAGTCACTCAGGTTCACTCACTGGTCACCTCTACCACTGATCTCTTTCCAACCTCTTCACTTCATTCCCAACTCACTCCCCACTGTGAGCTGACATACTATCAGTCAAATAATTCCTTGCACCATTAAGCACTTGTCAGTTTACATCTTCCTTATTCAGTAGCTACAGCAAATGAAAAGCTTAGTCTCTGGTTCTTCCTATACATAATACCCTCTTTTTGCAGCAAAAGGTTTTCATACCTTTGCCTTTCACCACTGATCAACATGATTATATCTCCCACATGCATCGATCTCTTCTCCTGTGAGTGATTGCTCTTCTGAATTTGTTCAGGTAAGTTCCTAATTACTATGGCTGTGCTATCAAGAGTTTAATTTGGGATGTTATTTTATCACAGTATGTACCCATGGAAAAGGGTGAGCATTAGGTTTTCTTATTTTCTTAGTCTCATACAAGGCACTGGGGCTTTAGGCATTCCCAGCACTAAGGCTGGAACACAGGAGAGACGGGATGCAACCCTGGTGTCAGATCATGTAACCCTGTGCAGGAGGCATGTTGCTCAGTATGCAGTGGTGTCCCCAGCATTTCCCACATCCCCTTACATGCTGACCAAATGTGGTCATCTTTTGCCCAGAAATGTTTATATATCCCCCCTTCTCTCATCCTCTTCTTGGCTGGCCTGAAGGTATGTCTCAGTCACAAGGGCTCCCTCATTATGCTCTCATACCAAGGAATTCTTTCAAGGGGGTGGATGTTTATTTTTGAAAGTGGTTTTCCTTTTCAGTATGAGCCTTTTCTGTCTCTATGCCAGGCTAGCAGGAACATTTTGAGGAGTTCCCAGAGGGAACTTTTAGGAAATTGCCTATTCTATTTGTAGAAGTCCTTAGCGTTTATAAAACTTCCATATGCAATCTTGTTATCATGTCTCTGTCAGAATACTCCCACCATGTAAAGAGGTTGTTTTTCTTTCTCTCTTCCTCCTCCTTCCCCAAGGGTTTCCTGTTTTAGCCCTTGTGCATCTATTTACACCCGTGTGCCCTTTCCTCATCCTTACTTACTGCCTCCCACTTTATTCAGCTACTGAAACAATTGGGGGTGTTTTAACTATTTAAAGAACTGTTCTTAAATTCATTTGCCAATTAATCAGTAAGTCATCAGGCAGAGATTAATGCTGGCAACAAATACATTGGTAATGTATAAAGTAAACTTACTCTGTGTAAATTTATTGAGATTTTAGACTATGGATACGTTATGCTGGTGTCATTAAACCTCCCCAGTGTCTAAATAGAAATCTGAGATAAAAATTTTGCATGTTTATACAATGTGTTCAGTTTGTCAACATTTTGGGATGCAGCAGCAAAGCAAAATTTATTTCCATTGAAGGAGTCTGTACACGTTATTAAAGGTACTGATGCTTATAAAAGAGAGAAAGAATGGTGATATCTAGACAGGTGTGAAATGTCAGATCTTGAAATTATGGTATTGGAATTAAGTAGGCATTTTAGTTTCCAGTTTGGTTCTGGTGGGGTATTAGTAACAGAAGCCAAGAAAGTATTGGTCTTGGAGTCTAGCTTACACTACCAGCTGAAATCAGGACTTCAAAGGCCAAATAACTGAGATTTTCAGTAACAGAAGAACCTGAAAGTCCATACAGCTCTCTGAACAATGGAGTGACAGTCGAGCTTAGCCCGACCTCAGACTTGCCCACTGCCTGTGTACAAAATAACACCTGAACAGAGTGCCATTAGCTGAAGGTACATCTTGTGGGAAAACAAATAGTACCAATTTACATTTGCAGTCAGAAAAAGAGAAGTCTTAAACCATGGTGTTGTGCAATGAAACCAGACAGCTGGACTCTGCTTTCAGAGCGGTAGTGCTTAGATATGAGATATCCTTCCTTTTCCCATAATTCACCTACTAGAACTGTAACTGAAAATTCTTTTTTTTTTTACAGCCACAACAAAAACAGTCCCAATTTTCTTTTCTTTTTTTTTTTTTTTGGTCCATTTTAAACATGCTAAAATGAGACCTGCTTAAGCTGCAATTGCTGTTACAGAAGTAGCAGGCTGTAAAATTTTAGACTCATGAACAAAGCTGACTATTGTATCCCATGTATGGACCCAAAAAAACTTCTGGATTTTCTGCTTCTCTCTTGTTCCCATTTGAGTTTTTTATTTGTTTGTTTGTCTTTTTTTTAACTAAATACCTAATGTATCTATTGACCATTAGAATTTATACCTCTCTATATACAGGATCTGTGAAAAGATTCTAGGAGAGTAACTAAATTATCTCTTGGTTTGTAACACTAACTTAAAGAGCTTCCTGCACAAAAGATCTCTAATATTTTGTTTCCTCCAGCTTCTGTTTCTGGGATACAGTAATTTCAGCGTGTAGGTTACCAAATACTCCTTTGAAACTCCTGCAACACTTCTGTCTTTAGGAGACATGACTCCTGCTTGGTTTAGCATTAGAAAATGTACCTTTAGAGGTTCATCCTCCTGTTGCCTTTCTCGAAGATATCTCGGATATCCAGTCTGTTCTGCCTTTGCGATAGGTTTGCTGTTGACTTTCTCTCTTTCAGCCACAGCATCTAGTTTACAGCTCTTTTGTTGCCCAGTCCACATGCAAACTGCATCAAAATGAAACAGAGTTTCTTGTAGCCAGAACAAGGAAGAGGAGAGACCTGAAAATCCTCTCTCAGGCTGTCGCTGTCCTGGTATGGGCCCTAAGGAAGGGTATGTGAAGTCATTCTTGGGCAGACTAAAAGGAAAAATGTGACCTGATCTTCTTTCAAGGGAAAGCATAAGGAGAATAATAAAACAGAAAGGGAAAAAAAATATATTAATTGTCAAAGAAAGTATCAGATCTAGCTCTTCCCCTTTAAAGATTCTAGTCAAACTTATCTAAAAAATGGAATTAGGAAGTTTATTTTTTTGGAAAAAAAAAATTATTCAAGACTTTCTGGATGGAACGTATTGTACAGTTGGCTCAGTTCCAATTGCAAGACACTTAATGATGTGTTACTGGACTTCACCATGGACTGGGGTAGTATACTGTACTGCAGCTGTAGCATCGGGTGGGTTTGATGCACATTGGATAGTAAGACTCACTTGGGACTGTGATGCTCTTGGCAGGCTCCATAAATTTATTCATAAACCATAACTTCACACCACAGGATCAAAGCTCAATTATTCTTTCTAGTTTCGCCTTTCCCAAATTGCATAATTGCTGATGTTTTATACGCTTAACTGTTTTTTAGGAGGAATATTCTTCCAGTAGTGGAACAGATTCTGTAACCAGTGGAGAGATTCCGCGAAGCAGATCAGAAGGGACTTTGCTTGATGTAGATGACCGGCCACCTTCAGACAGCTACAGTATGTATCTTCTGCAATTTTCTGTACTAAGGCCCTCCATCCAAAGTCTTCATTTCTGGAAAACCTCTGGGCCGGGCTGGTTGGGAGGAAGAGCTGAAATCTTTAACCTTACATTAACAAATGCTGTTTAGGGTATGTTTACTGGGAAAGAGAAGAGGGAGTTCTTAGCCAAACCCTTAGCCAAATTTAGGGTTTTAAGAACCAAGATGGCAAGGTCGGTTTTAATTTTAAAACTGGAACAAAGTTAATTTCATCTCATTGCTATTTTAACCTCAAAATTAAGAAGACTTTGCCCTCCACAAGGTAGACATCCTCTTAGCAACTTGTCCAAGTAGCAGATGTAACAGTGAGCCTGAAACTTGCTGTGTGAGTTGTGGAGCAGCAATTTTTTCCTCGCTAACCTACTGCACCCCAGTAATTTGTGCTGTTACCTTGGCATGAGAAAGTGAGTCAGGCTCTGCCAGAGTTTAAGAAACATGTCCTTTAGGTTGGGAAAAACAAACAAACAAACAAACAAACAGCCCCCCTTATGTTATTTTGGGTCTTAATTAATTTATTTTTTTAATAGACAAAAATGATCTGACTGTAATAGCACCTCAGCACAAGGAAAGTTTCAGCTGGTGCTTGAGCAGCCCAGCCCCATCTGGTGACTCTGGTCAAGACTAGGCACTCAAGCAGAAAGAAGCTGCTCCTGGGCTTAATCCCCCAGGCAGCTCACCTGGAAGGCTCTTGTCAAGTCAATGTTAGAGCTTTGCAGATAGGCAGCTGGGAAGCAGGTAAATTCCACTTTGGTTCTTTCAAATAAGGAATTTTCTGGAACTGTGGAAAAGCTTCGTGGTTTTGGCTTTTTATCACAGTTTGAGAAATGAAATAAAAAGGAAAGTACTAACATTTAATTTTTGTGGCTGTATCCACTGTCATTCTTGCAATTGAGAAATCATAAGTAACCTTGGAAATGGGAGGTGCTGTGGAAAGGGTGATACGGAAAGCTATTGATACACTGAAAAAATAGAAATAATTAATTTCTTTAAAAATTTCAACTATTTGCAGGAATGTATAAAGAAGGGATAGTCTAACCTCTATATGTAGAAAAAATAATGGCAAACTGAAGTAATAGAAACCTTTAGCATAAAAAGTTGCAAATACTCTATTCTTTGCAAGAAGTGCGAGTCTAAATTAACTTGTAAACCAGCTTCTCTGAACAATTGTTTGTATAAAATATAAGGATGTCTGCTCTTCAGAACATATAGTTATTACTGTTAATAATGATTATTTTTATTAGAAAACATATTTAAATATCTCTTTTAAATGCCTATCTGTCTATTAAAATACAATCTCAGAGAAATCAGTAGCTACACAAACACTTCTCTCCAAATTTCAAATTGCACAAGACCTCATAAATTATATCAATGATTTTTTTCTAATGGAAAGCTAGTATAACAAATTCCACACACACAGAGAGAAATTGCACGTGTTCTGTTATCAACTAAATGCATGTGCACTAGCATGAAAAGGAATCTTGAGTAATGCATTTCTTTCTACAGTGTTTGAAAAAATGAAACAGTGTTTCTTCAATTGTTGCAAAGAGTTGGACACAAAGGAAAGAAATCCATGTAATTTTGTAAGCGGCCAAATATTACTTGAATATAATGATTTGAACCTTTTGGAACCTTATCATATTGAATGGCACTTAAGAATCATAGGAGTTGATAATGATCAGCACATCAAAGATGATGCTTTACATCCTTCAAAACTGATCTGTTATTCAGTACTAACTTGTTGTCACACTTCTATTAAGAAAGATTCTTAAATAAATATTGATACTATTTTAAAACCTGAAGAAAAAAGTATAGAAATTATCCATATGTATTTCAGGAGGATAAAATTAGTCAGCTCTTAGTTTAACAGTCTATCAGTTGGATATGAATGGAATGTCTCAAGTCTCAGTGCTTTAGGACATGTTTCTCTTTTTTCTTCTTAACAGATGCCAGTGAAAGTAAACTGGATTTGGATATTGACTGGTCTGGTGTATTCAGACATGCCCAAACTGTTTCCAAGACTAATCCTTTCTGGAATGAACTGTCAGGCTCCAACCCTTTCGTACATGACATAGCTGCTTCAAATAGAAATAAGAACAATAAATGCCTTTCTATCTTAAAAGAAAAACCTTATTTTTTCTCTAAAGTTTCTAGCAATAGGGACTCTTTGGATTCCTCAGGTGATGAGCTAGATATTGATTGTCTCCTAAGAAAGACTTCAGCAAGAAGATCTGGACGATCCAAGAGTGTCTCTGACTTCCTGGATATTGTTGATAACCGAAGATTTAATCCTCACAAGACAGCACCTCAAAAAACTACAGCTTCAGACATGATGTGGCTTCAAAAGGACCGCGAAGCCTACAGGATGGCCTGGTTGAGTCACCGACAGCTCACCCGGTCTTGCCTAGATTTAGAAGCCATGAGCCACAGTCCTGGATGGGCACAAACACAAGCAACAGACATTCACGTAGTTTGTAAACTGAATCATGAAGGGGGTTCGGTACAACTACCTGACTCTGATATCAACATTCATGTCCCTGTGGGTCATGTATTACCAGGGGAATTCCAAGAAGTCGGTTTAAAGGCTATCCTTAACCCTCCATTGTCATGTAACAATGAGCTGTCTAGCACTGTAAGTCCCCTGATAGAACTTAGGCTGAGCAACCTCAACACAAGCAAAGCCATTTTCCTAGAGGTGAAAGTTGCAGCACAAGTGAAGAATGATCCACTCAGCCAAGTTATGAGTGATATTGTGTGTTTTTTCAGTCTAAATAAAGAAGGGCCTTTTAAGAAGCTAGAGAACTGCTACATTTATCAGGATACCATACAAGTGAAGCTAACAGACCTAAGTCATGTGATGTATGCAGTGATTGCCATACAAGCAAACAAAATCCAGCCTCCAGCAACTAATGTCTGGGACTATGTTCACAGAACAGTCTCAGTTGGAATTTATGGTCCCAAATATATTCATCCATCTTTTACTGCAGTTTTTACAGTCTTTGGTCATAACTACATTCCAGGAAAACTCACAATTTGTGATATAAAAAAGGGGGGGAAAAATATGCCTCCTGTTGTATTTCAGCTGTGGGGAAAACACACATTTCTGCTTGAAAAACCACAAGATCTAAACATTTCTGTAGTATCCTGTGATCCAGATTTTGAAGTAAAGATGGAAGACCAAAGTAAAAATATTAAAGAGGAGGAGTTGAAAACTGGTGAAATGATCCACCAACAATTCCCAATCTCCCTACTTGGAAGTAGGGAGATGCATTTCTTTGTTTTCCTTGTTCAGATTAAAGTCTTAAAAAGTAGCCAAGTAACACAGTTCCATGTTACGACTCCTGATCCAGCTCCAAAATTAAGTGGAATCATCACTAGGCCAAAGCGCCTACAAAACCGCAAGGAAATCAAGTCTGCTCCTTGGCTTTTGATACCAACAGTAAAATATCCAAAGTTTCAAGATAAAGCTTTGAGTGTGAATACTTATGGAGTGGCTTTGAAAACTGTGTTACGTCAAAATAAGATTGACTATTTGCTGGAATATTTTAAAGGGGATACAATAGCGCTTCTTGGTGAAGATAAAGTGAAAGCCATTGGACAAACTAAAATAAAAGAGTGGTACGTAGGAGTTCTCAGAAGAAAGATTGGCCTTGTACATTGCAAAAACATAAAAGTGATTTCCAAAGAACAAGCTATGGACACTGCTGATAGTGAGCTAACAACCAGGAATCTTGTTGAGCAAATTGCATTGCCATTCAAAAAGCTGACTTACATCTACTCAGTAGTTCTGTCAACAGTATCAGAGAGTGTTTATGACTGGAGAGCTTTAGCTGAGGTGCTAGGATACTCACATATGTCTTTGGATGACTTTAATGAGGCACATGTTGATAAAGAATCAGAGAGAGTTGCGCATGTTGTGAAGAGGATGAAGCAAGACTGCCATGCTAACAAAAAAAAAAGACTATTTCTTTATGAACTCATTGTTGTAAGTATTGCATGAACTAACTTGCTTATTGGGAATGCGTTGCCAAGAAACTGTTCAGTAGTAATGTATAAACAAGAAAATATGATTCTGTATTCTTGCAGGAATTTTTGCAAACCTGAATTATTATTAAAAGTTGTAGACACCTATAGGCAGAAAATACATCCAGATTCTCATGTAGAATAATGCTTTGGACAATCAATTTTAAAGAGTCTTCTGTTAATGTTCCAGGAACCTTACTCATTTAGAAGGTCTACTGAGTTGACCTTTTCACTTTTTAAACAGCCATGATTGAAAAGTTTTTTCTTCTGTCATGGTAAATTGATTCCCTGAGCAATTCACATTACTATCGGGAAGTATTAAATAACCTCATAGTGTGGAAACTCCATGAAATATATATTTTTCTACGCTAAGGTGTGTGTCTAACTGAGCTTCATATGTTTAAAATTGAAATCCTGATCCACATGCTGAAGACAGGATTTTCTATCCACACATGACAGCTTCATAGTCAATGTTGTAGCAGCCTAAAAACAATATTGCAGTATGTATTTTCATGGGCCTGATTTTCAAACCACTGGACAACTTCTATGTGACTAAATGCTCTTGTATGTGAATTAAAAGTGGGTTTATTCTAAATGCTTCCAGGTAATAAGCTGCACTGTTAACCATCCTAATTTACTTACTGATCTGTGTTTAAGTTAATTTGTAATTAATGGTTACTTAATACTGTCTTTGGCTCTGACTGAAAAGTCAACCAGCCTATTAAGGGACAGAAGATAATTAAATTTCTGATGTGAAAATAGAGTATTATAAAAAATGGATGTTAAAAAATTCACATTTTAGCTATGCATCTAAATCCTTTTGATTATCCTGAATTGCAAACCTTAACAGAGTTTACTTCTCATAACTAGTCTATCCCCTGTGTTGACAGCAATTTCAGCAGAATTCAGAAAATTTTGGTAGCAGTGGCTACCTAAAACTCTTAAAAGCAGATTAAACTGTGTGGAATAGAACTTAGGCGGTATGAAGTATGGCAAAGTCTGCCTTGTCTCTGTATAAGATGGAGAGGGGAATCTAAAGGTGAAAATTATCCAAACTTTTAATTGAATACAGTGAGACAGAGTTCATAACAGAACAGGCAAAAAGTGGGGGACAATTAGATTAAGATAGAATCATATGATGGTTTGCATTGGAATGGACCTTAAAGATCATCTCATTCCAACACCTGTCATGGACAGGGGCACCTTTCACTAGACCAGGATACTCAGTGTCCTCTTTTGTGAGATTTATATTATTTTGAACTGTGAAGTTCCGATGAAGGTCCCCGTCCTTGCAAAGTGAGATTTAAAACTAGAAATAATTTGTGTAATTTTTGAGTAGAATTTACTAGTTGTTTCTTTTAAATAGTCTCATATTTTTATGTTTTATAACGTTTTTGCTAAGCAGAACATAGCAAATCAAACAACTTTTTCTGCACTTTGCCAAAATATAGGGGAATTTGGAACAGTACATTGTACTCAGCTACTCATTACCATGCCTACCAAAGTTCTGTTGTTTGCTATGAGGATTTTAGGGGTAAAATATTTTACCATTAAATCATACACTCATTTCTGCAGAAATGCTTGATATTTCAGTAAAAATCAGTATCTCAAAACCAAGGAAAATTTCTGGATTTTTTCTTGATCTTTAACTGAAAAACTCAGCATTTTCAGTGGAATATTTAGCTGTTAATTTGAGGAGAAGAAAAAAAACAAACCCACACTTGTTTTTCTCATTAGGGCTTATCCAAAGAAAGAAAGAAAGACAGGAGAATACAACATATCTGCACTTCAGGGTTTCACTCCTGTAATCATTTTAATTTGTCATCTAATTTTGTCATTAAATACTCATTTGGCACAGGGGAAGGAAGAGTCTTCTGCTTGCATTTCTGCTTGATGGTCAGCAAATTATTAGTTCTGTGGGAGGAGTAATTGAAAAGGTGCTGGCCAATGTGATCAGTGATTTTCCAGAAAAGCTGTAGACAAAGGACTACACCTGAGTATAATAGTGTTCTAACTTAATTTTCAAGTTTCATGTCATACTTCTAAAAAGCTAAATCTGATGTCCCAATATTTCTGCTGGAGAAGTTTATTTTTCCTTCAGGATCTATAAGTTTGGCAGGATCCATTGACACTGGAATGCTGAAGCAGCTGAATGCCAGCTTAATTTTTTTCTTAAGCTCGTGGGCAGTTTTCCTGTGAAACTGTTGGCAACCCCATTTTGTGGAAAAAAAATCACATATTCGTAAGAACACAAAATTAAAAAAAAAAAACAGAAACACTTTCCTGTCTGTGTAGAAATTCAGAATAGTGCTATAAAAACAAATAAAAGGTTCTGTTTGTAATTACTGATGAAGGATCACTAATGAAAACTATTGTTGCAGGCACTTTTGAAAATAGATTGCCAGGGATTAGTGGCACGTCTTACCCAGGACACCATCATGTTGACTTCAGCTGTCAAGCTTGGCAAAAACTGGCGGGAGCTTGCAGAGAAGTTAGCCCGACTCACAAAGCAGCAAATAGAGGCTTATGAAGTGCCCCACCAAGGGAAAAATGGAGCAGTAGCTCTGGAGGTAAGGGTCTGGTGTAACAGTGCATGCACACTTGCTCCTCAGCACAAATACAGTCTGGGACCTTTCTTCTTCCTTGCTTTGAGTGCTTCTTTCCTTTTGCACTTTCCTGGGGAGGTCCCAGTCTCTTGTCTTGAGCTTCAGGGCCACGTTCAATCCCTTCTTATTGTCCTGTCCTCTTGTTGACCTTACTCACTCCTCTGCTGTCAGCTCAGACACAGAGAAGAGCATCTAGTCCTTTCAGGAGCCACTTCAAATCAGTCTCAGTACAACTTTTGATCTTTCCACCAAAAGGAAGCTGACCTTCATCATTAACACTCTTCTGTGCCAGTGTAATAGTTGATACCATTTACCTTAAGTAGCATGAAGTCAAAAACTCGGACACCAATTCCACTTCTGTGCTGTAGTATGAACACAGGAAATCTATGCTTTGAGTTCATAATTTGCCAGGTACATCATGCTATTTATTTTCCTTCGTAAAGCACTCTTCTTATACAGAAGTATGAGTTCTAAAGAAAAGTTAATTTGTCCTCTCATATGTATTTTACTGCATACACATCTAAGGAGCAATTTAGGTGCCTAAGTAGATACCTAGTGTCATTTGAGGTGCCCAGAGGTACTCATGGCATGAAATGCTGGATATGTCACAAGACTTAAGGTGGATCCTTGTGCACACTGCTGAGCCGAAGGTCAGCCTGTCTCCTGGCATACCTTTGGCTGGGCAATCAAGTTACTTTCTCTATTGCTCCACTCTAACTCCAAAGCATGGTCCACTCTTTCCCACAGAGTTATGTACCAGCGACTTCTATGTCTCAGGCTGGGTTTTGCTCTGAAAAACCTCTTTTATAAGCATTGCTGAATGATACTCAAGCTCACCTTTCTGACCTGAGTGCTTATTCAGGCTTGACTCTCCCTCTGCCTGTACCATCATTCTTGGTTATGCACACGATCCAGACTGAATTCCTTCTCTCACCTCTAAGTACAAAAGGAATTGCTTTTTCCCATTCATAGGTTCACAACTACTCAGGATAATTTTTTCTTCCTTTTTCATTCACTGTAGCTGATTCTTCCTGCTTTCCACCAAACATATTCTCCTTTACACCGTCTGAGTCCAGCGAATCTGTCACTTCAGTATTACCTGCCTGGTAATAACTATCTAGATATTTCTTCTCTAGTCATGAACCACCACCTCTTATTCCCCTTGAATGCTCTGCCCTGCATCCCCAATCAACATGGGATCAAAATTCCACGTTTACTCTCATGATTTTGCACTTTTCTACAAAATTATGTCCATTATTGTTGTTTGCAAGCACCACCTCCTTGTCTGATTTTGCTTTTCTCTTAGAGCTATTTTCTGTATCCTTTTTTTTACTTGTTCTGGGTACTTATGTTTGGATGCTCCTGTCTCAATTTTTTCCTCTTTAAAATGTTCGTCTTACCAATCCCATGTCTACTCTCTCTTTTTTTTAATGGGAAAAAAAAAAATCCTGTCATTTTCTTAGGTTTTGCATTGTCTTAATCTAAAATACTAAGATCAAACAGAATATGAATGATTGTCATTTCCATTATCGGGTTTTTTTACTGTTAGGCAGTGCCTTGTCTAACTTCAGAGATTTTTGTTCTACTAAGATTTCTGTGTTTGGCTGACAAAGCCCCAGCTTTTTCAGAAGGAACTTCGGACCTGAACAATGTGTGACTCTCTTGGTCTCCATGTTATTGGGAAATGTTTCTACTTTGCTAACAGACAGCATAACTAAAACAATCTTAAAACTTTTTTTCCAGCACCATACTTATTTTTATATATTAAGAAAATATATGAAATATATATAAATAAACACTTTGATTTAAATGGGTTTCCCTTTTCCATGAAGCTTATCTTCTACCTCATACATCCTATTCTCTTGTTTTAAAGAGTTTTTTACATTGTTTTTATTACAAACCACCCACAAAATTCTCTGCCTTTCAGTGATAGTATCTGCTGCCAAAAGATAGTGCAGTCAAATTCATCATAAAGAAAGCCAATAATACTATATGTTCTATTTTTAAGAGAGCATTCAATGAGCAATCAGAGATCAGAATTTTGCTTTACTTTTGTGCCATTTCTCAAAGATTAGTTTAGGCCCATGGAGAATTCACTGGTTTTGTATGACCTCTGTAATAATGCTTATCCACATGGCTGTAAGTTTAAAGGACACCATGTTTCTAGAACTGGTGTCTTGTGCAAACACTCAGCACTCTCACTGTCCTGTGAATCTAACCTTAAATTTGAGTACATTCTACTAAATTTCAGTGCTCTAATTTGACCTCTGAACTTTCTTATTGATAGTAGTTGTTGGCCTGAAAACAGGAAACCAAGAAAAAATAGGAGGGTAATAAGTTTTGACTAATTATTGAGGATTATCTGAAATCATTAAGTAATTCATTAACCACCAAGCACTGTTCCACCATCAAGAGGAGTATTAGTTCAATGTGGTGAGTGTGTAGATTATTGCTGAGTTAATTATGCATCAACAATGACCAGTTTATAAAGCTTTTGATCCCTGCATTCCTTTTCTTTCTTTCTTTTCTTTTGTCCTAGTTTAAAAAAATCAGTTGTGAAAGATTAGATGCAACCAAGGTTTGTATTTAAGCATATTTCAGTCAATTGTAATGTCAGACTGACCTTCAGCACAAGTCAAAGTATAGCAACTTTTCATATTAACTATCTTTTCACATTCTAGGGAAGACAGAAGACTGTACCTCAATTCTTTAAATATCGTGGTCTAACAGGAAAATAAGGAAAGGAAGCAAGAGACACAGAAAAGGCAGCATAGGTAGCCTGCCATAGAATTTCAGGAAATCCCAGCCTCTCTTGTTGGCTACCTTGGTTATCAAGTTAAAAATAGGAATACAGAAACTTTCAGGTCTCAGCATAAATATAATCGTGGTGAACTGCTTTATTTCATTAAAATATTTTGTAACATCTGTTATTTACAGTACTACATTAAAAAATGATTTTTCAACTTAGCCTCTAAAAAAAAAAAAGGAAAGAATTAATCAATCTCCTTCTTCCCACCTACAGTCAAACTACTTTTCTTGCCTCCTTTTGTAACTTTTTGGTTATGACTTAAGATAGACTTGCTTAAAGCAAAAAGTAGGCACCATTCATTTGGGTAAAGGATGATACTTTTCCCTCCTGTAGACTTAAAATGAGGAATGTCACTAAAAGCATAGGCACTTTTTTGTGGCTTAAACTCAAGGCAGAAGCTAGACTAATCAGACTGTGAGATGGGCTATAGGGGATATAAGTTTAATGGGTTTTTCCATTTGTGTCTGGGGCAGAAAGGCAGCAGAAGTTGAGGGAGATGATTACAGAAAGTATAATAGAATCAATCTTGGGTAAGCTGAAAGTTCTGAGCCCAAATGTGAAGAAAAGCTCAGAACTATGAGCAAAGAAGTTCTCCTGGTACTCAGTTCCTCAAGGGATCAAGTAAATAAAGCTTAAATCAAGGAAGTAGAGCTCAATGCTTTGCACTATTTGTAAATTAATAGGATTATATTGAGGACATAACCATTATCCGTTAGAATGAATTATCCTTCGGAAGCATAAAAACTGCTTTTCTAATAAAAAAGATGCTAAAAAAATCTCAACCGCCTGGTCACTTTTGTATATATGTATAAAAATGTGCATGCATCAGTCTATACGCCTTTACTACAATGCATGTGTGCTCATGTTAAAAGAGTAAACGACAGAACATTTTAGGAAAGGGATGGGTTTTTTCATGGCTTTGCGTATTATCCCTGAAATCATTAACTCAATTCCTTTTTGCAAAACTTTATTTGCCAATGAGGAGTGGGAAACTAGATAGCTGATTGCCACTGTAACATCTGGAAAAGCAGTAGCTGGAAAAATAATTGTTCTGTTTATTAACTGAGCAAATTTACTCAGCACTTTGAAAGATATAAGTCCAGCTTGGTATCTCGATGATGCTGCCATAACTTAATTAATGTCACTAGACCAATGACAAATTACACCTGTTAAAGATCTGCTCTAATTTTTTAACATAAACCAAATAAATTGTATTTTGAAAAAAAAGGAGCACTGATAACTTATCTTTTTATTTCCTTTGTTTCTTGCAGGACAATTTTTAAATTGTATGTCCTGATTTTAAAAAAGTTATAAATGCTCTTGACTTTCCTGCTTTTGGAGTGTTTGGTCATTTTTTTTCTTTCCTTTTTTGAACAGATTTTATAGGTAAATCAGGTTCAAATCATAGAATCATTTAGGTTGGAAAAAACCTCTAAGATCAGCTCTTAACTCTTTTCTGTGGCTTTTCTACCATTCAGCTTTTTTTCTTCTTCCTTCCAATAATTCAATTTCTGCAAGTAAACCTTTTAATTTTTTCCCCTTTATTTTCAGATGATGTGGAAACCTGCATATGACTTTCTCTACACATGGGCTGCCCATTATGGAGACGGTTACAGGGATGTCTTAAAAGACCTGCAGTCAGCCTTGGACAAAATGAAAAACCCAGTGACAAAACAGTGGCGAGAGTTAACAGGAACACTCATTCTTGTGAACTGCATGGAGGTGTTAAGGGCAAGTGCTTTCTCCAAAATGGAGGAGGAAGAGTAGACAACCTAGATATGTTTTTGGAAAATCTCTTGGAAAACTGTACTGCTGATATTTGTGTTTTAGTGATGCTTGCAGAGTATGATGGAATGAAGTTTGTTTTAACTGAGTTGATGTTGCATATGTGGTTCTACAGATTGCCAGAGCTTGCTAATGGCTTCTGAGTAAATAAGAAAAGAATGGGGGATTAAACTAATGAGGTCAATAAAAATGACTCGAATTCCATAGGGTATCTTCTAGAAGAAGCTGTTTCTGATTGCACTGGCGTCTAGCTGGAGATAGTTTTAAAAGTAGACCTGTAGATGAGTTCAGCCTTTGGGGCTTAGGTTTACATTGTTTTCAGTGAAGTATTTAAATCCTAATATTTAATAAATTATTTTATTTGGTGCTCAAACCCATCAAATCTAAGTCAATGGGTGCAGGTTAGCCTAGAAAAAAACTTTAGGCCTTCTTTTGTCTTCAACTGAGAGAAAATTATTTTAATTGTCTCACAAACCAGGAACTCCACAGTTCCTGGAAAAATAGATACGTGCTGCACAGTCCTTCCAAAACAGCTTCTGGAGTCTATTTTGAAGACTGGAAGAGACACAGAAGGCATGATGTCAAAAGTGTTTGGTTTTGATCTATTTGTTGATGTAACTAAAAAGGGTCATCTCTCTTATTGTTTGTTTGTTTATATTTAAGCAATTTTTTTCCTAGATTTTGCTGAGTGGAAATTCCAGAAAATTTGGGAAGCCTTGTTTGTGTACGCTGTCCACCCCTCTGATCATTTGCTTTTTCCGTCTCTGTTGCTATTAAATGAGTATGTAGGGAAGAGAAGCTTTGTAGTTTCAAAGCCTGTAAAAAATTCGTACCCGCTTTTGTTATCATTTTCTTCTACCTCACTGGAGAAAGAATATGGGTGATGACTACTATTTTCTCAGAAAAGTTAACAGTGGGGTGCTTTTTAGATTAATTTATTTATGGAGCAATTATTATTAGTCATATGTTCTAAAAAGAACTCTACTAAGATCCTATCAGTAAAAATCTTTAAATTACCGAGTAGCTTATTGTAAGTACAGAAAATAAAGGTTGGGCAATAGTTACAGCCTAACCAAATTTTTTAACACATTTTTTTTGTAAAATAGGATGTTAAATATATTTTTAGTTAAGTAGTAGATCTAATAAAGTGGTAGATCTAAAAGGCTAAAGCCATTTTGAGCACATTTGATCAACATTCATTCAGAAACATCAGCCAAAACTCATGACAACCAGTTGAAAAGAAAATTGGCATTCTGCCATCACTTGTGGTTCACAGACAAAGCCAAATTCTTTCAGAAGTACCATGAAGTTAAAGCATTTCAGTTCAGAATCTGTTCTTGCACTGTTGTCTTAGGTCATCTCTTCTAAGAAGGGCGGTTTTGTGTTTCTAAAAAACTCCAGTACATTTAAATATTTTTCTTTCCCTCTCCTTTCCTTTAACCTGCTTTAAGCTTTCCCAAAGCATCCATAGCTCAGGAAGGAGGCTGAGGATTTGCTCTTTTGCTAGGAAAGTTCACTTACCAGAAGGCCCTTTAACATCAGGGCATGACTGAATTAACATATATACAAGTTATCTGGCTTCAGTGGACTTGCCCTTTATTTGCAAGAGAATGAGTAATTTAGCCCACAGAACAGTAATTGTTTTTGCTCATCAAGGAAAGGTGGAAAAAAAGGAGTCAGATTATCAAAATTCACTGTTGTTTCAGGTGCCAGCACCAGTTTTATATCTTACCCCACGCAGTATTAAAAAAGCTGTAGAGAAAACATGAAATAACGTTCTCTTAAGATCTGCACTTCAGTGCAGAGACCAGCTTATCCTTCCGTCTTGCAGGTAGTGAAGCCCTCAAAAGGTGAGAAAGTATCTGCTGTCTTACTCTTTTGTTCTGCTAGGTAAGGAAAAGGTGCATACTGGTTCATTTTAAAATAGACTTCTTTAAAGGTAAAATTATACATTCAAATATTGAAATAAATATTAAAAACCACTGCAAACTCCCAGAAAAAAAAATTTATGTTTCCCAGGCTTCTGCTTTCACCTTAGACCCTGCTCACAGCAGACTGTGAAGCCTGAACAGAATTTTGCAGTGGTGCAACGCGTCACACACCACCTCCCTAGTTAAAACCTCAGGGAGATACATTTTTTTAAGCTTTTTTTCTTTCTTTCTTTCTTTTTTTTTTTTTTTTTTTTTTTTTTTTTTGTTAGCCTGTCTGCAACAGCTAAGCAGCAGAGCTTTGATCTGTTTCTGAATCATGGCTTCCATCCTTTTTTTGTACATCCTAATTTCTTATCTTTAGCAAGTGCGCATTTACTCTCTTTTTCAACAAGATACGTAGTAAATTTTTTAGTTCAATCCTGTATTTTCCTGTTATTAATACAAGTCAAAAGAGGGGGGAAATCTAACAGAAGCATGAATTCCTAATTGTGTGAGTCTACCAAACCCCAACTATGAAGGACAAGCTGCCCAAAGTCTTTGAGGATGAAGGACAATCCATCCTGAGGTGGTAGTCAGGGATCAGGGACTTGGGTAGAGAAGTATTTAGGGACCAGAGGCTGCTGCCTGTGACACTCATGGCTGATCCCTTTCATTGCTCTGAAACAAAGTTGTATCTGTCTTGAACAAGAGTTGAATTTGGCCCAGTAAATTTAGCAAATATTGACTCAGTGAGTCAGTGTTCTCCTTAGCTTGCAGAATTATGCAACTGGTCCTCCAAGTATATTTCTTTAAAAGGAAATTTATATCCGTCTGTAGTTGTGCCGTATTCCAGGGTCTTTGCTGGTTTGGGTTGCTAATTGCGCTCCTGTTTTTGCTTTGAGCTTCTGCTCATATGAATGAAATGTGCACTCGTGCAATATTCTGTTTACTTTAGCAGCCCACAGTGGATATATCAAAAAAAAAAAAGTATTAAACTCCATATTTTATTTAGTGGTCTAGTATTCAAAACCACAAAATGCCAGCTGAGAGTGGAAGCAGCTGCACTCAGCAACAACACACAGTTAGGAGCACATGGCTTAGGTAAACACGCTCTGTTCTTGACCTTTTCTCCTTTCCTCCCACTCTGTCAAGAGGGAACAGCTTTCCCATGGGTCTGCACACATACTTTCTTGGGTTTGTTCAAAGTGAGATGAGATTAACAACTACTCAGGAGGAGACAAGGAAAAATACCAGCCGCTGGTCTTTGCCTCAAATGACCCCCTGTTTCCAAGTTTCCTCATTTCTTTGTGTAGAAAAGAGCTGTGTCAGCTGGTTCCATTTCCCTTTGAATGTGTAGGCAGAAAAAACCCCCAACCTTTCACCACCCTTTTATCCTCTGAATAGGTGTTTCTTAAGTAAATGAGCAAATTAAAGAGTTGTGAGTGCATCCCTTGCTTTAGGATTCCCCCTACCCCTGAAAGCTGGAAAAAATTGTTCCCTTGGGTGAGTCTGCTCCTGACTGGGACAGACACCTTCCCAACGGGCAGTAGCAAGGAAGACCTAGCTGTTACTCATACCAGTAATGATGGTTTTCAATGAAGTTGGAAGCCATTCCTATTATAGTAAAGAGGCATCTGAGTTCCATGCCATTTAATGACACTGTGCAATGACATATTTATGAATTAATAATAGTCAAGATTGGAGAGAAAAGGCAAATTATTCTACCCTCAGAAGTTCCAGTTTTCCAGTTGGCTTTGAGGAAGGATTGAGTTCCTTAGGTTTCACTTGTTTCTTTTGGAAAGCAGAGGTTTAGAAAAGGAAAAGAAAGTTTCTTTTAAAGTGTAAGTAAAGGGCAACTCCCCAAGCCAGCCTCCAGGCCTTAGTCTGGATGCCAAGACTGAGCTGCATGTTATGGGGCGTTCTTTGTGAAATCGTCCAGGGAAGAAAAGTGGAGGAGGCGTCAACCATCCTTCCTACCGAGAACAGAAAAATGGGGAGAAATGTGCAAGTGTTTATTAAGCAATGTTTCTGTGAAAAAGACTGATTTTCACAAGTTCTTTTGTAAACCTAAGCTCTGTGGAAAACAAACATTAAGCAGCTCCAAAGGAGCAACTTAATTTTGTTGTGTTGAGCTGACTCTAAAGACCTAAAGTATCCCTGGACTCAGTAAGTGATCCAGCTGACAGGGACCTACTGAATGATAAAGGCAATTGTTTAGAACTGCAGATGTGTTCCTAGCTAAACCCAGTGATCCTCCTTTTTCATCATCTAGTCGCTTGTTTGGCTATGGACAGCTGTACCAAATAGGAATATAAAGCTATGTTGTTTTGTTGTGTTTATGTCATAGATACCTTCGAAGATTGCTTGTGAGAAGACAATGAAATTCCACCACCCCCAAGAATAGAATGTAGCAAATGGTATTCTGCACATTAGTGTGAGACCAACCATTAAATTCTCTGTCAAAGTCCTAGAACAATTGTAGATATGTAAAACAAATGTTAGTCTAGTGTGGGTGATAATCACTGCTCTTGATAGTTCTGCTGCCAATAAGTATCTACAGACACTATGAGATATTCAAATAGCCTGTGATTATTCTTAGTACAAAAAGTGACATTTTCTATTTCTTACCAATGTGTACATATATAATTATATATTTTTTTAGCTTACAGTATATATTTTTAAACAAAATAAAAAAAAATTGTATTGTCCACTGGAATCCTTAATGAATTTCAATTTGCTTTTGTGAGACTAAGAAGAGAAGAAGATGACCATGGTGGGGAAAATTGTGGTTCTATGAATACCAGGAAGTAAGCAATGTCTTTGTACACATTCATCTCCATTTAATAATCCTGTGCGTTAAAAAGGTGAATATAAACTCCTTTTAGCATGTCATAAGCAAAAGTAATTTACTTATATGGTTCCAAAACCAGAATGAGTTCATTCATGAGAAGAGGGTGGTCTGTGGATCTTGCGGAGGAAGTCAAGCCTCCTCACAAAAATATGCTCTCAATTTTTCTCTTTTTTGTTAGAGAATCATGAAGATAACTTCAAAAAGACAAATCCTCATTTGAAAATGCCAGTCAAGACTAACACAAGCTTCTGAACGTTCAGGAGAAAGAAATAATAGTGCTGATTGGCTTTTAATTGAATATTTATTTCAGTTTTCTCAAACCAAATTGTTACTTACTGTAACTGGTCCTTTCTGTATAAATTGGACAGGAATACAGTCTGTAACGTAAATCCTAAATCTATGGTTAAAATTTAAATTTAAAACTAGATAGCAGGACCTATGATATGAACTGGAAGGTTAATTTGCATATCCATTCTAAATCCCAGGTTTTAAAATGTAAATGAAGTGTCCTACCAGGAATAGGGATGGCAGCACAATAGTCCCAGGAGAGCAGACAAAGATGAAATGCATCCAGCTTCACTCCACAACATCAGAGCTTTAAACATTACATTTGCATTAAATTCAGAACAAGATCTAAAATACAGCCTTGTCAAATACAATACTCTGAGAACAATAGAAATCAGGAGTGAGAGGGAGGCAGTGAATAAGCAACTCACTTCTCAGTTTGTCTCATAACAATGAAGTTATCAGACAATGGATTTAAAAATAAACAAAAGTACCTTTTCACACAGTAAGGAATTGGGGAATGTGTTGTTACAGGGTATTTTCAAAGACAAAAGCATACATAGGTGAAAAAGAAAACCAGTCAAATTTATGGAAAAAACATGCCTTGTGGATATAGTGGTTTATCTATAGCCACCAGGTCCATATAACACAGAATCGGATACTGAAAATGCCGCAAGGAGAAATACGATCTGGCATTCACTTTGTTCTCACCATCTCCTCTAGAGACTGTGAATAAGAAGTAGGCAGGTGCCTCCTCTCACCCAGCCCTCCAAGCACTCTTACAAACACGAGACTCACACAGTCCTCACACACCCTAGCAAACTCCTTTCTAGCACTCGCCTGCCCAGGTGACACTTCCTCAATTTATTCAGCAACAACCATTGCCCCACTCCTGCTTTGTGGCCTCAAGTTCCAAGAGCAGCTGATTGGACTGAGCCGTGATCCTCTGACTCGCTGCCTCTGGCAGCGGGGCTGTGAATGGGAGAGCATGATCCTCACCTTAGGCAAGGACACATCAGCCTAGCCAGAGTCCTCAGGGCTGGCCCTGCCCCATGGCCTTTCTTCTCTCTCAGGATCCAGCATAGTCCTTTTTTATGCATCTGAGAGAAAAAAAACAAGAAGAGGAGAAAGGATGAGGGGGAAAAAGGAGTGGCAGATTTTAAACAAAATCTTAGACAAGAAAGCTCATTTCTTAATTCTACTTACAAGCAGGAAAGGTTATTATTAGAGTCTGAAACCATTTCATATAATACCACCCTTTATTCTTCATACAAAAGCCTTTATTACTATTAATAATGGAATTTAAAAAAAACCAAACAGCTAATGGATGATTAATAATGCTTCTATAAAACTAATTGTGTGTAACTGAAAAGCTCTCCCTGGGGTCCCATTTGCAGAAGGGTTAAATAGGATTATCAAATTTAAAAAAATAGATGAAAAAATCCCAAAGATCTGAAGCCCCAGAAAGAAGGAGTTGGGACATTTTATTGAATAAATTACAGACCTCAGTCATTAATGCCAGGGGATTATCTCATAGAAACAGAAATCTGAATTGGCTGCGTATGCCTGTAAGCATCGTTAAAGGCTTTAGGTCAGAAGCTCCATTTTCATACATCCAAACAGATCCGTTCACCTGGAGGCCTCCAGCCAGCAAGATGACTTCAGTGGCAGGCCATTTACCCTTCATTTCAGGGTATGAAGCATATCAAACTACTGCAGAAAATCTAAACAGACCTTGTTCTTTCCGCATTTTTTATTTGCCTATAAAAGGCCTGTATTGGGGAGCAAAAGTGATGGTGCAGCTGTGATGGGGAGAATGAGAGTGAACAGTGCAGACTTGTGTGGAGGTTATCTGGTGCCCTTTTCCCGCTACAGGTGCTGGTAGGAAGAGTTCACATCAGTGCTTCAGAGGTACAGAACTCTTTGTAATCCATGCTACAAGCCTCTCTCAAACCCAAGGTGGCCCTCTCCCCAAAGGTGTCCTCTCCTCAACCTAGATGGCAGTCATTCAGTATAGACTTCTACTTGTACTCCACCTCACACCTCAGCTGCTCTCCCTTGCCCACTGCTCTGGGTTCTGGGAATGAGACACCCATCTCCTCATACCCCCAACCCTCTGTACTTTTTCCCCTCAAAGCTCCTCCTAATCTGGAAAAACACCTCCAACAGCCTTAGCTCCCCAGGCCTTCTACTGCCTGCAGTGCACATCTGGGGGATTCTCTCCAGCTCTTGACTGCCCCATGCCCACCCCCTCACAGCCCTGCAGGTCCCTGCTGGGTTTTTACAAACCCTACTGCTACGTGTTGCTGCACCCCTGGTCACTCAATGCAATGTTGTCCCATCAGAGCCACAGCCCTTTGTTTGGCTCTTTGCCTGGAATAGACTCTGGGATCCAGCCCCTGGTAAGGTTGAAAACAACATGGACACAGGCTGCCTTAGCCAAAAAAATCTACCCACACATAACTTTGAAGGCAGGAGAGTTGAATATATCCCAACAAAAATCAAAAGAAAACACAGAAATGTGATAGTCCTGTCCATTAATAGAAGTCAAAGATGAATTTTGACCATAAAGACACCTTCTCACAGGTTTCTGGTTTCTGGCTATTTCTGGCTATTTTTAATGAATTAAGCCAAGAAATTTTGGAGCAACACAGTAGTTAAGGCCAGTCTCCTGTTTTAAACAATGTCTTTAACCTGAGACAGCTTTGATCCTTTTGAAAGACTTCTTACAACTAGGATTTTACTTTGGAGATGGAGTTGCATAAAGGTAAGCCCTGCTGGCACAGAAACTCAGAGTACTAGAGTCTAAGAACAATGCTGATGGACTATTACATTCCTATGGAAATTTGTGTCAGGTCAGTTCACCAGAGAAGGAAAATATAACAAAATACGGGATGTGGAAGACACTGTAATCAAAACCACTGCAAGATATTAACAGCCAATAAACACATTTTGAACCTTCTTCAGTTTATTTTTCTCTAATTTAAATTATGTCTGGAGAGGAGAGGAAGGTAAGAAGAGAGAGAGGAAAAAGAGAGGTTATTTTTACTTGGATGATTGTTATTGTTATCTATTCGTACTACATCAATGACTGGTTCTGAAGATCTATTGTGCAGTGATTTCCAATAATGGATAGTGAGAAAAAACAAAAGAAGCAAAGTGAAGCTAGAAAAACCTTTTTTCAAGGTCACTGAAAGGCTATGTCCAGGATTTTTCTAAACTCTTGTTCAGGCCTTATCCATTGAGCATTGCTAACTTGGCAGTTATCTGGATTATCCTGAAGCTGTATATTAAGCAATACTGGTGTTTTGGCTGCAGCAAGGTTCACAGGTTCTTCCAGAAGGATTTGCAGGCTATGCACAATGTGGCTGTTTTCTGTCATATAACCAGACACGTATTCATCACCTAACCAAACTCTGCACATGGGACCTGTGCATCTCACTGCACTGGAGAAAGTACACTACACCTGACTGGTGGTGCACACATGGGAGAAAAAGTTGATACCTCACCATATGCAGGTGTGGGATTAACCTTTAGGAGAGAAGAGATAGCCTGAATTGCAACTGCAGGCCATAAAGTGTGGTGAACTGTAAGATTACCTATCTAAGAGATGTTTTTATTCATATAACAGCAGACCCCTAAGACAGGATGTTTTTGTAGAAACCCTGACTGCTTTAATTCTTTTTATTAGCCTTCGCAATGTTTAGTGTAGCCAGTAAAAATAAAATCTGAGAAACATCTTTAGCAGACAAAGACACTGATAGAGGAATCCCTCTCTCTGTGTAATAGCCAGCTGCAAGTAACACCCAAGACAGTGTAACACCAAATCAGTAAGTTTGTCTTGAGAAAAGACAACATTTAAAATAACCCAAGAGTCTTCTCCATGTAATGTCAAGTACATTTCCATAATGGGCAGCAGTGAGATTTTTGACCACTCTTAATTAATTGTAACATTATTTCATATTTCACCATTCCCAAAATGAACAGCTTTCTTGTAACTGTATTATTTCAGATGAGCTCTCTCTAGCAGACTGGTTCTTTCAAAACAAATATCAGTGAGTGTAGGCAAATAGCATCCCAGGCTATATGATCTAAATGAGAACCTGAACACACCCACAAGTCTCCAAATAAGGTACTGGCTTTGCATTATTTTTTTCTCTCAAGTCCAATTATTTTTGTCCTTAGGGATACCCATTAACTTAGAATAGTGCTGCTAGGTCTCTCTGTTTCTAAATAAGGCAGAAGGAACTCATTAAAAGATGTTTATAAGCTAAGGATGCTCTGGCCCTTCATTATGTGCAGCAATAATAGTTTTCATTGTACCTATTAAAATATCTCAGCTATATAGCCACAGTCACCTGTATTCTGATCATTTTATGTCACCAAGCATTACACTTTTAGGACTGTAGTCTTGCAAATTCTGATAAATTACATCTCCAAAAATGACACTATTTCCCTGTACTTACCTGTACGAAATGGTATATACCACAAATCATCAGGTACTTAGAATTCTAAATTTTACCTATCACCCCCAACCCCCTCCTTTTCTGTGTGTCACAAGGATGCAGCATTTGGTATACAGTACAAAGAAACATTTTTGTGGGAGGTACTTACTGAAATACTGGCAGCACATGACTAAGATTATAAAGGGCACAAAAGTGTTTACAGAAATGCTAAGAGGAAGCCAGCACAGTACAGAGTAACAGACAGAGAAATAATTGCCGATGTTAGTTAGAGAGTTCCTGTGTGATGTTATTAGTTACATTCCGCCAAAATCTTGCAAAACAACATGACTTAAAAGGCAATAAACACTGATGTCAGCCATTGTCTCAAGTCACACACTAACAAAAATAAGAGAGATTCTTCATCAGTCTGGAGTTATTTCTCTCTTCTGTGTTTCATTAAGTGGAAGAAGCCTCCCAGTTTCCCTACATGAATGCAATAATAGAAAAATATTGATTCCTTTTTCTACCCTTGTTTTGTTCATACAGAGCTCTGGAAAATAGTCCTCTGTAGCCAGTACTCTCCTCAGAAAAATCAATAATTTCTGAGCAGAACACAGTCTAGCTTGCATAGTTTTGCCTGTACTCCTATTTGTAATTAGCTTAATTACTGTAGCAGAGGATCATAGAAAAATTTAAAAGTTTAAAAGTTTTAAGCACCTACATAAATTAAAGCATTATGACATTCATGAGGCCTTAATGGAAGTAATATGTCATTCAAAGTCTCAGTCTTCAAAATTCTATCCCTTTTTTTTGTTTGGATCGCTGGGTGACTTTCTCGTTTGTTTGTTTTTTTGTTTGTTGGCTTTTGGTTGGTTGGTTTGGTTGGTTTTGTTTTGTTTACAAAACAAAAGACTGGTTTATTTCCCCCCCTTTCACTATCATATTAACATCAAGAGTCATTAAGATTACTTTGGAGGCAACATGCAATAACCCTGTCTTTGTCTTTCATTACTCTTCTGTTACATCTGCACCTCCTTCTACCACTTTGACACATCTGGGTTATTGATGTAAACAGTGAAAAAGCCATACCGTGGAGATTTGTAGTCTGTTGCTGACAGGACACAGCTGAAGGTCAGGAGATAATTTACACCAATGTATTTAAAGGGTTTTATTACTGTGCTATTTGTAGTAACTGATCCAGAAACAGGCAGCATCAGTATTGTTGTGCTAAGCACTGCATGAAGTCAGAGCAAAATGCGGTTGTGGGGATCTGCTTGAAGTAACCACAGAATTCAACTGTAAAGGGCACAGAGATGCTTTTCATCTATGCTGGAAGGTCCCAGATGTCCACTAATTTACAACTGTCATAGTCCCTTTGATCAGGACTGTTTTAATACCATTAGCCATCTGATTCTGCAACAGCAGTTTGAGAACCATGGGTTTAGTTCTCTTCCAAACAAGTACTGTAAATACATGAATATTCATGATTGACTGCACCAGACAAGTGAAGGTGATTGACATGAAATAAGGAACTGAAACTTGTGTGTTCTAGCCCCAGTTATTGAACCAGTTATTTCTTACACTGGCTCCTCCTGTGATGCTAAACAAACAGTAGTCATATTTTCCCGAGTCAAGGACTCATTTTGAGCCCTATCAGTGTGTCTGCTCCCACTACTCACTTGTCGGAGCTCACATAACTGGCAGTCTAAATTATCAGGATTACCAAATTCAAGCTCCTTCCAGAGCTGCCTATTTCACCAAGAGCTGTGAGTTACTTCTGGAGGAGATCTGAAGTGCAAACATGCATTTTACTATCTTGCTACAAGTTGAATTCTCTTAGTGGTCACCACCTTCTATTGGAAAAAACTTCTTTCAGACAATTGTGGTACCAGATCTTTAACTGGCCCACGCAGCTGCAATAGTGCTCTCACTTTACAGATCCTCTGGAGGGACCCAGGGTGCTCCAGCACTGTTGCATAAGGAATGCTCTCCTGCTGTTTACAAATGATGAAGTTGCACTTTGTTCAAGGTAATTCAAGGTCAAACTCAAATGAGAGCACACGTTCATGTAACTCCAAAGTTATATTTACTTATAAAAGACAGCTGTAAATTTGAAAAAAAAAATAAAAGAACTCCAAACAAAAAAAGACCAAACCCAGTGTGCTTAACAGACTTCAGAAATCAGAAATGTCACTCTTTCTATACCCCTTATAAACCTGGCCTGCTGTCACATCTTACCAAGGTGCTGTGTGCCCCAAATCCCTACTGTTAGAGTCAATTGTTAGGCAGATCTCATTAGTGAGCCCACTGTGTCAGTGGGGCATATTGACTTTTATCACCAGTCTCCTCTTCAATGCCTTACAAGGGATTTGGATAGATTTACCTTTACTCTTTAAAACTCAAGGAGATTTCCAGCTGACCAGCTAAATGAGTCATTGCTCCTTAAAGGTCTAAATGGCTTCTCTGTCCTTTACAATTCTCTGACAAATATCTGAAATTTACTAACCTGAAAGAAAACCAATCCCTTGTTTTCCCAAATTAGTTTTCTACTGATTCAGTGAGTTGAACTGGCTGCCTTCATTGTCAGAGCACGGCTTAGCTGTCTTGTAAAATCCCACCTTGAATTTGTTTCTTAACCAGAAATGTCTTGCCATTCTGAATTAAAATAAACATGGTGTCATTTTCTCCAACAAAATGACAATTGAATAGAGAAAAAGAATAGGGGCTAGGATGAGCAACACTCTTACGGATAACACAACACATGCTAGTATAGGTATTGTGGCATGTAATGGTAAGTGCTCAACTGGAAAATCTATAGATGAGCACCCTGCCACCATTTCTGAGTTTAAAGCAGCAGTTTTTGAGACACAACAGAAGAAGCAACATTTCACCAAGCATCTCATCATCACAGGACACAAAGTGAGCACACTGAATTGGGAAGGGTAAGGAAGGACATACAGACCTTCTAGAATAGCACCATATATCTGTGGTGATTCATTCAACATCAGAGGCTACCTTCAAAATTTTCCACTTTAACTTTCTCCCTATAAAACAGATATACAACTCACATGACTATTAATTATAGGCCAGACTCACAGCATCTCTGTACATCAATCCAGCATCACTGGTTTAAACATACGCTAAGTGAGGCTGGGATCCAAAGTTTTAAAATTGACAATCAATATATATAAATTATATAGTATAACACACACACATACACACAATTTTTTAAACAATTTTTAAAGTCCTGTTGCAAGTGTGCTTCAATTACAACAGTGACAGAAAAGAGCTAGTCACCCTTTTTGCCATTCAAACAAGAAGCAGGCTCGGCAGCTCTCTGGGAGCTATGGTGAGTGCAATTGAAATTTTAGTACAAAAGCCAACAAGTATTTGGAGACACTTGATAAATGGCTTGATGGTTTTGCTAGTCTGCTGTTATGTGGTTAGCTTCTTCTGGGACACATACACCTATGAGACAGCCTAGGTAACTAGCTGTAAAATGTCCATTTGATGTCAGCAGCAGAATGCCAAGAGCGAGGTAAACTGGATAAGGTTTAAAAGCAATGCCCCAAAGGGTAAAGCACACTAATTATTTTTTAGTAACTCTCTATTTGTTTGACTGTGAACACTTTTCTTTCCAAAATATTCACTGATCATAACCTTCAAGTGCTGGGATCTTTTTCACTCCTTTTGTGTTTATTTGCAAAATTAGCTAAAAATATATCTAAAATAGTAATAAAAAAAATTGGTGTTTACATAACTGCCTGAAGTATAGAGTATGGTTCTCATGAAAGATAAAATAAAGTCCAGTGTGGAGTGTGAGCAGAAAATGATGGCACCACTTGTGCTCTCGACACCTTGGCCTGAGACTGTGTCTTTTGCACACAGCTGTCTTACACTTTGGGAGCTCACCATCTTTAGGTGTTTAATTCACTCTCTGTACTGGCATTTGAGGAAGAAATACCTTTTCTCTCTTCAAACGTCTACCTTTGCAGACAGAAAAGAAAGAGAGAAATACAGAAGAATTTTCAGACATCCAGTTTGGCATAATTTTAATATCCTTGTTTAGGAAGGGGTAACATCTAGCTCTTTAAGGACTTTGAATAGTTTTACACCATAATAGACCATAACAGTAACAGTTGTTCATTCTCAGTCAGCTGAGGGATGCCTAACTGTGCACATGCCATATGGACCCAGTAAGGCTTTCTATCCTAATTCAAAAGGAAAGCAAGAGGGAACATATTGTTTGTATTTTATTTATTCTAAATAGGGTTGTGAAGTTATTTAGATACAGATTAGAAATTTTCTAAGCACTGCAGGCTATGTTACTTTATGTTTTAACTAAGCCAAATGACCTCACTAGAGATTTCACTGTTTGTATCTGTAAAGAACTTGACTCTCTTGGGCAAGTGTCTTTTTTTCCATCTTTTGATGAAAACCACAAGTAATCTAAGTCATATGACTGAGCAAGATTCCACTTCTTGGAGTATTGACTTACCATTTACTGGTATTAATTGAGCAACATAGATATAAAATTCTATAACCTCTTAATATTAGTATTTTATTCTCAGAGACTACTTTGAAAGTTTTAAGACACCTTAAACTACACCTGCATCACCCATCAACCTTTCAACTAACTTCTGTTAAGTACTCCCTGAGGAGCAGCTCAGCCCAGCCTCAGACCTTCTTCTTTGCATGTTAAAAGTGTCTCCATCACTCCTCTGTTTCTAAAAAGAAATCTTCTCTGCCACATAAGCAAAGGCTCCTGTGGTAGGAAGATCTTCACACCCACCTTCAAAACACACAATGGGAAATGCATAATTAAGAAGACAAATACCACAGACTTCTACAGTGAGCAGGCAGAATCATGGCATGAGATCCAGATTCAGCTAAAACAATTCAGAATTCCAGTAACAGCTACTGAGTTCAGCATGATGTTGACTTTTTCCAAAAGAACCATGTGCCCTGTGTTTTCTTATGGATAAGTTTATATTTCTATTTCTTTCATACAAAGAAGCAGATCATCCTAACTGAACTATCATGAACTTGTCTAGAGGAGGGAGGGACTAAAAAGCTATTAACACTTTAAAATAGCCAGACGTTCAGAATACTGCTGTTAACTCTCTCTTTCTTATTATGAAATAATGTGAAAGGTGTTGCTACAATAATACTAGCTACGAGTCATTGCAGCTACAGAGTAACTGTCATAAAGGGTTAATTGTGCATTATTTGTTCACACTACTTTAGTCAGATTGTTTCTAAGTCTAACTGGTAGTCACTAAGCATAGATAGAAAAGTATGTCTCTTTCTGCACTTCAAAAAATGCTGTAGTATCACAAAACATCACAAAACTCGAACCAAACTTTGTCTTAGCAGAATGACTAAAAGAATACTTGTACACTGGTTTTAAATCATGTCTGATAGTTTCTAGAGAGATTAACTTAGAGCAACAGAAGTGACTGAAATGAATGCAGAACTGATGGCCTTAAATATCACGTTTTTCAATAATAGTTCATTTAGTAACTGGCTTATTCTTTTAGGATTTTTCCATTGTGTTGTCACAGAGTTTTTATGCTGAGCCACAAGTACAGGTTACAAGCTCTACATGATTTGTAGTTATATAATACTTGGTCAGACTCAATGAACTGAAGAGTCAGTATTAGTATGTTAAGTAATAACACAAATTTGGTATTTTGCTGCATCTGAAAGCAAAACCTGGCTATTCCTGTGTGGCCAGTTCCCCAAGCACAAGGAGCCTTGCCTTCTTTTTGTGGTATGAAATACATTCATTGTACAGCCATATACTCATAAGTGCCCTGAGCCACAGACAGTTCACAGGACCTCTCAAAAAGGAGACAGTGGAGAGTATATTTTATCTCCTCATGTTGAAATGAAAGCATACATTTCTGGCACCATCAATGAAAAAAATCCATGTTGTGCTGCTCTCCTCATTAGCTCCTTATTTCTGAGGAAATATATTAGAAGGTAATAAACATAGCCTCTGCAACGAATTAGGCACATTTAATGTTTTGTTTCTTATATACAACTCTACATGATTAAATTCACTCCAGAATCTTTTGGTTTTGATATGAAAAATCTCTTAATAAGGCAAACTTCAAAGGAAACAACTTTGAAAGCTTTCTATGTATCTATTTCAATACATTTTGAAACATTTATTATGACTGAGAAGTCTGGATGAAGAATGTGATTTTTAGAGGCCTAATCAATGCCTCATATTCAATGTACATATATATTTATCTGTGCATATAAAAGTTGAATGTCACTGAATAAATAAGAAAAATATATGTATATTGAAAAAGGGCTCATAGTTTGGACCAAACTCATTCAGACGACCACCAGAAAAACACTTTAAGAAAAAATAATCTGATTCTTAAGGTATGGAGAAGTACTGCCTACAAAAGAAACAAATGAAAAAGAGACATTCCTGGTATGTAAGACACAGGTGGCCTACGTTCTTTACCTCAGCAAAAGCCAGAATTTAAGGTAACTATAACGCTGCTAAAAACTATGGATCAACCCTTCCAATTTCAAAGAATCTATGTTGACCCCTAACAAGTGAGAGGCAAATCTCATGGGATTTTTTATTTTCTTTTCTTCTTTAAGAAACCCCAGAGATTTTTTTAATAATTCTCAACAAGAAAACCATGGCTTTGGAGCATTCTTGCCCCCAGGCCACTGTGGAAATGCAAAGGCAACTCTGTGGTGCAAATGTGAGATTTTTTCTGTCCCACACAGACTTTGAGCAGCATAATTGATTTTTGGCTAACAATTGGCAAAAGGTAGAGACTGAAACAGGATGCTGAACACAGGTAAAAACACCATCATATTATCTGCTACAAAACAGCACTGAATTAAGTTTCTCACTCTCAAACCTGCTCTTTGTGATGAAGGAAAATGGACAAATGACTAATGAGACAGAGTGTGTTAAAACATGTAATAAAATTATTGCAAGCTAGAGATCCCATTGGAACAGTAAATCCTATAATCAGATAAGGCATCCAATGGGAACTAGAAGGACCATACAAACTATAAAATGGCAGAGATATTATGTGAGCAGAAAAACATATTATTCAGTTACTCGAGTCTATAAACTAACTGTAAGTGTGTAAGATAAGAAACTACATGTGCTTCATGAGAGTTATTTATGGGAGCAAAGGTTAAAGTAGCATTACAGTATCTGGAGAGGAGAACAGATTAATTAAGTCTAACCACCATAAACAGAATAACTGGGAAGTAGTTTTGGGATGCAAGGTCTGTTGTACCTGGGTAAATGCATCAGTAATACCAGAATGGGCTGTTTGCCCCAGTAAAGGTGTTGGAAACTCTATTTAGATATACATGTGGAAGAACTAGGACTAATGAGGAAAACAGCAGCAGGATGGTATTTAGGGTGGTGAAAAAAACATTAAAAAAAAGAATAAGTTGTATTGAGTATAGAATAGAAGGGGGTGATATCTTCTAACACTGGGAGAACAGATGACTCTGGTGGTAGTGAAGAAGACCTGTACATCCTAGTCCCATGGGATGCTAAAGAGAACTCCTTAGACAATGCACTGGGTTCCCTGTCAGGTGTATGCCATGACATGACAGGGAGAATTAAGCAGGAACAGGCTTGCAACCGAACACTAAATGAAGAAAGGAAAAGAATAGTTCCTGTGTGTGACTTGCAAGGGTTTTCCATAGCAGTGCAACGGTGACAATACTTCTAGTAATATATGTGTGTTTTTTAGATAAATAGTAGTTTAGAGAATTAGTAATTTCTTGGTGGTGCATTATTTAATTAATAATCATCACAACCACCTAAATCAATTACCTCTCAAGCCTTCCAATAGCCACAGGAAGTTCAAAAAGAGGAGGTGCCGGATTCTGCCCTTAGGATGGGGCAACCCTGGATGTACGTACAGGCTGGGGAATGAGATGCTGGAAAACAGTGCCATGGAAAGAGAGCTGGGGGTCCTGGTTGAATATGAGTCAGCAGTGCCCTGGCAGCCAGGAGGGCCAACTGTGTCCAGGGGGGCATCAGGCAAAGTATCACAAGCTGGTCGAGGGAGGGGATTGTTCCATTCTGCTCTACACTGGTGCAGCCTCACCTTGAATATTGTGTGCAGTTTTGGGTACTGTAATATAAGAAAGATATTAAGTCATGAGACAGTGTTTAAAGGAGGTCAGTAAAGGGGGATCTTGAGGGGAAGCTGTGTGAGGAGTGGCTGAGGTCACTTGTTCTATTCAGCCTGGAGAAGAGGAGACTGAGGGGAGACCTCCTTGTAATTACAACTTCATGGTGAGGGGAAGAGGAGGGGCAGGCACTGATCTCTTCTCTGTGGTGACCAGTGAGAGGACCTGAGGGAATGGTCTGGAGCTGTGCCAGGGGAGGTTTAGATTGGATACTAAAAAGAGTTTCATCCCCCAGAGGGTGGTTGGGTGCTGGAACAGGCTCCCCAGGGAAGTTGTCACAGCACCAAGCGTGACAGAATTTAAGAAGCATTTGAAAGATACTCGGGGACGGTCCTGTGCAGGGCCAGAAAAAGGGTCCTGAAAAAGCCTGAAAAAGCCCACAGCTTGGACAGGGGTACTCTCTGCTGGGTTAAGAACTGGCTGATGGCCTGGCCCAGAGAGTGGTGGTGAACGGGGCTGCATCCAGTTGGTGGCTGGTCACCAGTGGTGTCCCACAGGGATCAGTGCTGGGCCCAGTCCTGTTTAATATCTTTATTGATGATTTGGATGAGGGGATCGAGTGTACCATTAGCAAATTTGCAGATGACACCAAGCTGGGGGGAAGCGTTGATCTGCTGGAAGGCAGGAGGGCTCTGCAGAGGGACCTGGACAAGCTGGAGAGCTGGGCTGACTCCAATGGGATGAGGTTCAGCAAGGCCAAGTGCCGGGTCCTGCACTTTGGCCACAACAACCCCCTGCAGCGCTACAGGCTGGGCACAGAGTGGCTGGAGAGCAGCCAGGCAGAAAGGGATCTGGGGCTGCTGATTGACAGGAAGCTGCACATGAGCCAGCAGTGTGCCCAGGTGGGCAAGAAGGCCAATGGCATCCTGGCCTGGATCAGGAACAGTGTGGCCAGCAGGAACAGGGAAGTGATTCTGCCCCTGTACTCAGTGCTGGTGAGGCCACACCTGGAGTGCTGTGTCCAGTTCTGGGCCCCTCAGTTCAGGAGGGATATTGAGGGGCTGGAGCAGGTCCAGAGAAGAGCAACCAGGCTGGTGAAGGGACTTGAGCACAAGCCCTATGAGGAGAGGCTGAAGGAGCTGGGGTTGTTTAGCCTGGAGAAGAGAAGGCTCAGGGGAGACCTCATCGCTCTCTACAACTCCCCAAAAGGAGGTTGTAGCAAGGTGGGGTTGGTATCTTCTCCCAGGCAACCAGCAGTAGGACAACAGGGCACAGGGCACAGTCTTAAGCTCTGCCAGGGGAGGTTTAGGTTACATATTAGGAAGAAATTTTTTACAGAGAGAGTAATCAGACATTGGAATGGTCTGTCCAGGGAGGTGGTGGATTCACTACCCCTAGGGTTTTTAAGATGAGATTGGATGTGGCACTTAGTGCCATGGTCTAGTAACCACGGTGGTGTTGGATCAAGGGTTGAACTTGATGATATCCGAGGTCTTTTCAAACCTGGTTGATTCTATGATTCTATATTCTGTGATTCTGTGAAGTCTCCGGTCTAAAGGTTTATAGTCAGATCTTGGCAGTAACAATTGCTTTCCCTATGAACTGGGGAGAGCCTAAGGCACAGTTATCAACTCCTACAATCTTTTTTAAACCTTCAGATTCTAGAAGTCTAGTGTTCAGAAAATCTCAGTTTGCATTTTCTTTAAGGAACCAAGTGGTTTCAAAGGAAAGGGTACAAAATATATCTAGAGTGCATATATAAAAGCAAAAGGCCACAGGGTGTGAACAAAGGATACAAAATGTATTTTACATCCTCTTCTTTCCCAGTGTTTGTTTTACAATTGTGAAACTCTTGTAATAGACAAGTGTTGGTATAGAAAACAACTGACACTCCTGATACCCTCTTAAATATCTTATGTTTCTGCTGTGTGCTGAGAAAAGATAATGAAGAAGTCACATAATTGTTAAATAATTTTGAAGAACTTTCAGCTGCATTTTTGGAATAGGTGAAATTTGCCTAGAAGCCATTGAAAATAATTTTTCAAGTGGAGACTATTAATCAGAAATTTTAAAAAAAGTTGTAAGAATGCTGTCCGATAAATTAGAGTATAATTGCAAATGAGAGATTTGTTTCTAACAAAAACAGTCAATTTGGCAGCCGTACAGAAAGATAGATTTGAATTTAGCATTGACTTACTGGAGTGTATCAGTTCAAGTAGTAGAACTGTATGTGTAAGCAGAGGGATGAAGAGTTTTAATAAATTAATCCTTATAATAACAGGCAAATTTTCTGTAATAAGTTTAAAGACAGAATAGAGAATCTCCAGGCAAAAATAAAAACTTAATTTTAGAATCCAAAATCCATATTAAAGGTACCTGTTTGTAGAATTATCAAAAGTGACAATAAATTACAGCGATTTAAAATATGATTCCTTAATGTTTATTGATACTATTTTATTAGATTACTATTATTTCCTTGCTGCTATTTAAAATACTTGATTACATTATATGGAGCTTTTTGTTATCTTTAGAAAAATAATTCTGACTGGGCAAATTGAAAATAGGAATAACGGTTTCCATATTTATCAGAGTTGAGCTTTCATAGTAATCTTTAAAATCATGGATCATTTTTTTCTAGTTTCAGTATGACACTTAAAATAATCAGGCTACCATGCAGTACACCTCTATGTTTTAATGAAATGAAGTGGAAATAACAGACTAGGCTCATATGACAAAAGAAAAAGCTCTTCTTTGCCATCCTTCATCCTCCCTAGTCTCATTCTGATACGCAAAACTTCACAGATAAGAAATGAGCCCATTCCAGATGCCTAATTATCCCCCCAATCCATTCAGTCTTTGAGCTGCTTGGCAAGGCTGCCAACAATTGAATCAGTTTTGACAGTGATTTTTTGCTTAACAGTGATGTTAAGCTGATTATAATTCTAAAGACTGGACTGAACACACACATGTATTTTAAAGAGACTATTGAATAGAGCTAGGCAAAACTTTAAGATGGATAGTTTATTTAATAAAATCTGTTTGAAGGGAAAACTTCACCTTCCCCGATCATTCAGAATTTTTGGATAAGATTAGGAAAAATTTAGAAGGACTTAATGAAAAAAAAAAAAGAGATGTAATAAAAAACCTCCTGAAGTATCAGAATATTTTTTTGACATTTTCTAAACAGAAAAAAAAAATGACTAATTTACACATTCATTTAAATATTCATTAAAGAAATATGACTTTCAAAAGTAGAAAATAATGAATATGACATGCAAGGGTTTTTTTTTTTATTTATTTTTATTTTTTTTTTAAGTTATTAGGTTTTGATAGAAACAAAAAGTCTTTTGAGTCCACCTAATAATTCTGTTTGATCAGTCACTGATCTGCAGTAAGCCAAACCACAGAATTATTTGTACAACTTCGCTGGAAAAATCCTGGAATCCCGGAGCCAAAAGGCAGTCTACTGCATTCTGCATCAAGTATGCGGATCTGGTCCTACTTTTGGGTTTCTAAGCTTGCCAGGAGATTGCAAAAGTGAGAGTTTTATCAGTGCAGCATCAGAATACATCTGGCATTGCTAATGTAAGATCTCTTTCTCACCCAATGCATTTAGAAGGAATGGATAAGATTTTTCTCTGATGCTTGTAACACCTTCCCTTTCCTAAAGCCAGACCCAAGGTAACCACTATATCTCATTTCTATTTTTGATTTCTTTCCTGTAATGGTGAAAGCAGGATTCACACAATGTGCTGCAGCATGCAGTAAGTAGTGGTGCTCAGGAAGGGTGATGCTGTCTCAGCTCAAAGGTCTGTATTACAGTATTGATTCAATTGCACAAGGTTAACACTGAGCCAGCCCTTCCATTCTGTACTCATTTTTCAGATCTTTAACTGTACCAGAATTTGTGTCTAAGCTGAAACCTATAGCTACAACTTACGGTGTAGAAACTGCCTACGTTAACTGTCATGTCCCTCGCTTCTGAAGGAGAGTTTATGAGGAGCTTTTTGAATGCAGTGGATTCATCAAAACACAGTGATCTGCACTGAAGTCAAGACTGAAATTTTCAAGATGCACTAATGACTCAAACTGTTTTTAAATCATCAATTTAAAACAAATTTAAAGGATTTTGTTTCAGAAAATTTTTTTCAAATTGAGCAAGTCAAATCTGTAGCACGCTAAAAGCTTGATCAAAATCCATGGTTTGGGCCACTCGTAACATTATATCGGTGACATGAAGTCATTTATTGTTTTTAAGTGGGCTAAATGGCAATAAAAATCTAATTATTTTTCTTTCAATATTTAACATATTCCTTCCCTTAAAGATCTAACCAACAATGAATTTTAGGCATATTTTCAGATAGGTTAAATTATCACCCAGTATTAAGTTTCTAGAAGGCATCATACTGAAGATCTTTTTGAAACCTTTCAGATCACCAGTATAGTCTTTCTTGTGCATCTGATACATAATACATCTTTTCACAACACTTCAAGGGATGAGGAGTTAGATTCACCCTTTTTTTTACAGCTGGAAAACTGATTTACCTGAGGCAAAATGGGAACTCTGAAGCAGAGGAGTGCACGGAATTTGTCTCTCCCATTTCCATCTCAGCCTAAAGACTGGGATAGTCATTGTTACCCTATTCTGCCCTTACAGTACTGGGAAGAGGATTACACTGTTTCATTACTTTGAATTACCAGACATACAGGCTGAATACCAAGTGTTTGACAGTTTGGATGTAGTGGATTTCTTTCCCTTCAGAAGCTTTTTCTTTTATTCTAGAGAAGTGGTGTAGCAGTAAACCTGAGTGTATGAGAAAACTGTCTAAAGCATGTTCCAAGATGGTTTTTTGTAATCCTTTTGCTACCTCGTGGTTCTTCTTCCCAGTGACCCCTACAGCAGGTATTGTCCCGTGTAGGAATGTCCCTGAAAAGATACCTTGGGTGCTCTCATTGGTCCCCTTCCTATTGGTTGTCAACCCCTTCCTGTTACCTGTAATTGGTCAACCCTGTGAACCCTAACCCTATAAATGTACCTCTCCAGCAATAAAGCTCCCTTGCCTCCTCTCCGCGCCCAGGGTGCTGTCTCTGTGCCGTGCCATGGGACCACGTGGCCGGAGGGAGGGGGGAGCAGCTTTCCCCTCCAGACTCGGGGCCTAAAGGAACCCCTGAGTCTGGAGTTCCCCCTCCCTATCCACCTCAGCCGTTGGAAATGGGTTCTTCAAACGGAAACAGAACTAGAACTGGGTCACCCCACGCCACGCGGGGGGTAAGAGACCCCACAAAGTGGTATAGTGATGAAAGATGCAGGAGGCAAACTGTTTACCTTGCTCTTGACAAACTGAGTTAGGCCAAATGGCAGGTTTTATTTTCCTCCCTGCAAAATGGTTATTAACCAAGCTACAAGTGTGTTAAGACTCAGAGTGCAATTCAACTTAATTTCCACTCAAATCAAACATTTTTGTGCTCATGGTTGAAATGCTTTGCTACATTGACCCTTTACCATCAGATCTGTAATATTCACTACAATGAAGTATTTATACAGTACTGTATATGAACTTTAAATTGTTGTGTTTCTAAATAATTTATTTACTATAAATTAATTTTTAACACCAAAATGAATGTATAAAAATTCAATTCCTGAAGAAGCATTTACATTGGGTTCAAAAAAAGAATCAGAGATGAAATATTTGGGAGCTATATAAAAGCTATTTTGCCTGATAAAAATCACTCATTTTCAAACTAGTATGTTTCATTGACCTTTACAGCATTCACTTCAGTATAAAACTATGTAAAGTTGTTTTCATAAATTAATGTCATGGGTTTACTCCAGACTAAATTTTTTCAAACCTTTTACACAATTGCTATAAGATGATAGAAGTCATACAGACAAAAGAGACTTGATGTGGGGGAGTAATATTAAATTTATTACTAGCAGGATAAAAACTAAAGAATAATATATAAAACAATTCTGATTAGGTTTTCTTATGAAGAAAATTCTATGTATTTACAAAATTATCCCTCCCCCCTGTATCAGTCCAGGAGGAGAAAAGTCTCTACTTTACAGTTCCTCTAAATCAAATTTGCAGCACTTGAAAGTTTTCTTCTATTGTCTCTGGGGCGACAGTTCTAATCGGCCGTAGCTGGAAATCTCTCTCTCTCTCTCTCTCTCTGCTGCACGTCGACCTCAGGACTGTCCCTTCTCCTCCCTGCTGGGCCAGGACCGGAGGCTGGGGGGTACTCGGGCCCTGTGAGGTCCTCCATGGACTGCAAGGGGACAACTTGCTGCACCAGGGTCTTCACCACTGTTACAGGGGATAATGGCATCGAGTCCATCCCCTGTTTCTTGTGGGGTCCCTTCTCACGGGAGACAGCCTTGGATGAGCTTCTCCAGTGTGAGTCTACCCTCGGACAACAGTTCTTCCATACTTTACTGTCCTTTAGGGACACAAATGAATTACAGCAGCATAAATCCCTCACTGGGATCACATGTCCTACCCGGGACACTTGCTCTGGCATAGGTTTCTCTCTCCAAGGGTCACAGGTTCAAAACAAAGCAAGACTCTGTTTCGTCTTAGGCCTCCCACGGCGTTGCAGCTTCCTCCATGCACTCCTCTGCTCCAGCACAAGCTCCCTCATGAGCTGCAGGAAGGTCTCCTCACTCCAAATAATCTTCCACAGGTGGCAGGGGTTTTAAAGTCTTTTCCCCTGCTGGAGGGGGAGAGGGGGGCCTCTTCTCCCCCCTCCTGCTACAGTGACCTTGGAGGCTACATTGCTGTCTCTTGTTCTCCTCCACTCTCCTCCAGTCTGGAATTTCTTCTGCGCAACAGGCTTCTTTTCTGTTTTCTTAAATATGTCATTCGCAGAGGCGTTACTAAAACTTGTGATTGGCTTTGCTCTGGAAATCTACCTGGAATTAACTATTTTTCAACCTTGGGGGAAACCCATGACAACTATGAAAAAGATTCTGTCTAATTTGATTTGATACAATTCTAATTGGCTACTTAGAATGTTCTGTTTTGGGTGAAGTTATGACTATAACCAATAACAATTATTTTGGAAAACTTTAATTCTGCTTGATTACTTAAAAAAATACAATTAAAGTACTGCAATTATCTGAAGTATCACAGAATCATCAGAAACCATTAAGCACTACATTTTCTTTTTCCCTGATCTATTTTTCAGTTGCACCTCAGTTGAAAAATCATATTATTTTAAAGGACACTGTCAATCTCCTCACTTTTTATTTGCATCAGTGTTCCTACTAGCAACAATATGAACTGTGTTAAAAGAGAACATCATAAAAAAGTTGATGTACCTCCTATGATCATGGTTCATTTTTATTGTAATACCTTATGCCAGAATATATTACTAAGGCAGGAGCAGACAGAACACCTGGATGAGCTTGCCTTGCAGGAGTAACCTACCAGTAAAGATGAACCCACTGCTGAGGAGGCTGTGCAATCTCCACTTTTAAAATGTCACACCTGGCTGGTCCTACTCTCAAGCAAAAGAATAGTGCTGATGACATTTTCCGACCTCTTCCAACCGTGTTTTTCCATAATCCTATGATGCCATGACATATGAACATGTAAAACATATTGACTGGCATTTTAGATTATTTAAGATGAGCAAAGACACTCTGGAATGAACATCCACTTGCCTCTAGTCCAAGAATTAAATTTTTGTTTTCCAAAACTGTATTCATTATATGAGCAGATAATTGGAGTTGTTTGGAAAAACCTTTTCCAAAACACTACCCCAGCTAACTCAGAAGAGAAGCAGCAGTTTAGATAGGGAAGGGGAAAGATTATTTCTGTAACATCATTTCAAAAGAACTTTAGCTTGTTCTTCTGATTTTCCAGATTTGATATTAAGAAAAAAGAATCAGGTGTCATAATACCTTCTTTCTACTAGCACATTGGCTGGTATTTTTGACAAGTGAGAGATTATATCTAACTATTCCCTTGGTCTCTCTATACACATATCTCTGCTGTCTTTTAGATGTCTAATTATTATATTGCTATCTCCTCTGGTACACGAATATATTCTTTTTATAAATATGAAGTATCTGATATAGTATTTGGTTGCTTTTATAGATTCGTAGCTAGATTTCCTAGATGTTACAAAGAACACCAACAATAATATACAAGGAAGACTAGTTCCTCAGTAATGCAGCTGATAAGTGAAGTTAAAATGTGAAGTTTTCACATTTTAAGTTTCCTAATCTCTGCCTAATTTTCATATTTAGTACTTTCTTTGATCATTGCATTGCACATCTTTTTAATCTTTTTATAGATCAGATAATCTTTATGTAGTGAAACTCCTTTATGAGTACTAGCATGTCATGGTACAATTATGGAGTGGCTTGTGTCAACAACTGGTGTGGACAGACAAACACAAAGAACTTGAAAAGCTCTATTGCATGCCTTATGTTTTACTCCCATGTAAAATTTCTTATAAATGTATACCTACCTTACATACCTATCATTTCTGATCAATCAGTAAATTTTTTAGAACTGTCACATAATTCTATAAGCCAGTAACAGCATTTCACCAGTAGCAGCAGTAAAAGTAAAACTGCGAACACAAACAACTTGGCAATGCAAGATTTGGATCTGCATGATGTAACTGCCTTCCACTGTGTGATGCTGAACTTCTTGGACAAGAGTTTCAATGAAAACGCTAACTGCAGCATTTGCAGTATGCTGCAGACCAGGTGATGGCCACTGGCACACCACATAATAACAACAATTCTCCTGTGTTTTTGTGTAAAATGCCAAATTCTTCTGTGTTCTTCATATCTGTTGTCTATGGTAAATTATTTTTACAATCAGATTACCAAAGACACTGAATAAAGCAATATGTTACTTTAATGGATTCTGCACCACATTAATGGTAGCTCTTCATCTGCATATAGAAGTTGTTCTGTGCCAGTGTTCTAATTTGTTAAATTTGTTGTTTTATAGTCACAAAGGCAGGCTTCAAATTTTGGGTATTTTTTCAGATGCTCTATTTACAATTTACCCTGGAGTAAATAGTTTTCAGTGTACGTTTCTGCAGTGCTGAATTAAAGCCTTCATTGTTTTCAGCATGTAGGTTGGTTTTTGAGTACTAGCCATGAGTGTAGACTCCAGATGAAAGACTTGAATAGTTTCAAGTCATGTGGCTATGCTGCATCTCATGCTTAAAAATAAGCTGAATGCTTTGAAGCTAACATTTTGTCCCTGAAATCTCACTGACACAGCTTCTCTCAAATTTTCATGGTTTCCAGGCCGCTAGAAGAAAAAGTAAAATTCATACTGAGGAAGTCATTCCCCTCCTGTCAGAGTATACATCCATAATCATAGGTCACTTAGCAGCTAAAATCAATACAGCCCTAACTAAGCAAAATTTGAACACCTGAAGTGTGAAAAAAAAAAAAATCTGAATAAACTACTGTTTTGCAAGCATCCTAACAACATTGAATCTGAGGGAAATCAGAAGCCTCTCTGTGCTTAAAATCAATGATGTGGTAATTGAACACAGCATAGAATCATCTTGAAAAAAATGTCAGTAATATGAAAAGAAAGTTATTAATTATACCTACCATTCAGGTGAAAAAATCCTAACAAAATTCCTGTGGCGGAGTGTGCAACAGTATCTATCACCATGATAAAAAACAGCAGACTGATCTCAAGTGGCCCTAAGTGTGCAAGGTGAAAAAATGGGTAATTTTATTTTGCTTCCTTGGCTTTTTCAGTAAAGCTAGAAAAGTCTATCCCTTCAGGAATGTTGAGTAAAATCTGTCTCTTCAGGAATGATGAGAAACCAGCTAAACAACAAGGTGACCCTGTATGAAGACTCCTTTCATCTCCTTAGGGCAACAGTGAAAGACACCCTTTAACAGGATGGAGTCTTTCTGTCAATACCCAGGACCTGACTCAAAGTGTAAGGCTATACTACACTCCTAGAAAAAGAAATTACTATCTTTCATAATTAAGTGGATCATTTTGGTACTGATTTAAAGAAAAAGCAAATCCATATTAACGAAACAATAGCTCTTGAAAACAGTGAAAACTTTTCTATAGGGAATGATGTTCCCAACGTGCCTGAGACTTATCACTAGATTCAGGTATTTTAAATCCTGTGATTTGATAAAGTAACAACATCAAAAATAAAATGTACAAAAGGAAAGCAGATTAAAAAAATCTTGCTAAAAACCCATCCATACAAACCCCATCCACACTCTTTAAGAAAACTCATAAATAAAGTATGGAAACTCATAAATAAAGCCTTACAATAAGAAGTAATTATACGTCTTACATAGCTGTTAGCACTAGCATCTAAAACTAAGTCTAAAAAACGTACCCGCAACTTGAGTTGATGTTAATATTATTTTTTCCTATAGCCAGTGAACAACCCAGTAACTTTGTTGTGTTTAGCCATAAACTAGATCTGGTAACTGTGTTTCACTGATCCTTTGAACAGCATATCTTGCACTGCATCTCAGAAAGTCACTACTGTAGATTAAAATAAACCTTATAATCAGATCATTCCCTTGGAAATTTTTTTAAAGCAACAGTCTCTTTATACCTGCCATTCTGTTTGAATTGCTCCATGTTTATCCACACAGCTCTACTCATTAGTGCATCATGAAAACAATAGAACTTTGCCCTTTATTAGCACGAAACATGAACAATGTTGAATCTCTAATTGCTTTTGTTGCCTTTTGATTTTCCTCTCATTTATTACCATTTCAGTATTTTTTCATGGCAATGAAATATAATAAAATCTCTTTAAAGCACTCCTTATGACTTGTTTTCATCATCACAAGGCTTGCTAATGGTATGTGAAGAAGAGAAATTAAACTTAATCTGTGTTACGTTGTGACTCCAAATACTATAATGAAACCCAAGATTATTAACATCATGTCTCTATCACTGCTCTTACACTTTTAATTAAAGACAATTAATTCTGTTCACACAAGTCCTTGAGACTTAAAGAGGAGACTGTGCCCAGAAGTTTGTTTTTCCGCTATCAAATGCATCTGAAAATAGCCAAGCATTTTGCAGCTGTTAAAACAATTAATTCCTAGATTAATTTCCATTTATTTTGAGCAGTGCATTTCTTGCTGTGTATTCATAGTCAGACAGTTAACTGAATACCTCAATTTCCCTATTTGCAAAATAAACCTGATATAACCTGACTGATAGGGGTCTCTCAAGGTTACTACAGCGGTCCCAAGTTACAAAGCACTGCAGAAGAACTACAGACCTGTGGTTTTCAGGAGACAAAAATCATGATTTCTCTCTGCTTAAAAGCAATTCCATGAATCAAAGTGCTTTGTGCAATCCTGAATTGAAAAAGGTTACATAAAAAAGTTATTATTGTGTGGTTTTGCCTCAAAGCTATTAAGAGCTCATATTTCTTTCGGATAGAGGTGGTTATGAGATTTTAGCTGTAACGCAAAAAAAAAAAAAATGCCTTGCACTCTGTTGAGCATAATATCTGTTGGTTGGAATTGGCATAGCTGCTTCATAAACCACAGTGACCTCCAGAAAGATTATTTGGTCAGTGATAAGTTTGAAAGATTTGTGCAGTGACACAAGGAGACTCATATATACCACACTGGGACTCCAGCAAAATATACTGACATTTTCCATAGAAAACAAGATAGAATAGAGACATGTAAGAAATGGACCTTTACCAATACTCCTGAAGTATTAGTTCAAGTACTGATCATAAATCATATGCATTTTTATATTACTGAATTTGTCTATAGGCTCCAAAACCAGGGAACTTCACAAGGCCTCCACATTCTAGAAATGTTTGCCGATGTTTAGACCCAGATGAAAACAAATGAACATCACACTGATATTAAGCTCACATTGATTTTGACATGTTATTTTAGTCCCATTAATTTTGGTCAGAAAGCTTATTGGAACAGACTCGTTTTGCTTAGACGAAACAATAATGTTCACATTTTCCTCCTGGGCCGATTGATATATGAGGTCTCTGAAGTGCTGCTGAGTAAAGTAAAGGTATATTTTCTAAGATGCTATAAAACTGTCAGTTCTGGCTGAGATGTTTCTGACAGTCTCAGTACTGAATGTTAACCTTTCATGTGCCATCACTGTATTCCACATAATATTACTTGCTTTAATTATCTCACTCTCCAAACAGCATTACCAATAAAGGAGGTCTAAATTATCAGTTCTTTGCTTTTTAATGCAACACCTCCACGTACATCAATACTTCACCTAGAAAACTTCCATAAACCTTTATGAAATTCATGGTGATTAACTCAGTAGCTGCAGTTTTGAATTTCAGAGAAAAAAAAAATAATCCCATGCCCTGGCTCTGAAGAATTGCTGTGAGATTCCCAGGTGCCAGGACACCAACTGGGGTCCAGGCACCCATGGAGCTGGGGCAGGAAACCCTTGTTGTGCCATCACACTGGCCTTCCAGCCCAACAGCTGCAGGACCGCAGCACTTGTGACCTGCACTGTTAGCTCTCTTTGTCAAGGTAAACATAAACCCTTGGGTTTTTTTTAAACAGTGAAAATGCAAACATGCAATGGTACACATTTTTCTTCTAGCAACTAAGTGCAAATCTGGCTATTCTGCAAAAGGATTTCACAGCAAGAAGGAGGTATGTTCTTGAAAACAACCCATGTATTCATATTACAACTTTCTTGCTCTAAATTTACTTCATGCCGCAAAAGCTGTTTGTACATACATTGCTTGCAAACACTAGTTCAAAGATAGTAAGAGACACTACATGGTATGTTAATCTTAGCATAGTAGAGAAGGGGAAAAACTCTGAGTCAAGCAATGCAGAAAGTGCTGCCCCATTCCTCAGGTGCTGCCTTACTGTTAAATGAAAAACCAGTGTGCTCCAGCACTAACCAACGGGAAAAAAACTTCTGGAAGCAGAACCAGGAATCTGGAACTTTTGCAGAAAAAGGATGCCTTGCTTTTGTGAGGTCAAAAATAAACAAATCTATCACTTGCTGATGTCATCCTGGGTGAGCAGAAATCCATGACAAGGCTCCTGTATAAATACCTCTGGACTTGGCACTGGCTATTCATTCCTGTGCACCATCCTCTGTCTTACGCAAAGCTTTTATAGTCTGTTCAGACCGTCAGACAGCATCAGCTACAAAGAAATGGCACTAATTAAAAGCATGCCCTAGAGCTGTAATTCATGCGGAAATGTTCCTTTCTTTGGGGAGCTCCAGGTTGGGTGATGTGGTGCCAGTGCAGCCCATTCCAGGGGTGACGTGGGAAGCAGCTGACTGTGGGCACCGGGGAGTACCAACCATTGCCTCGACGAGAAATGGGAGCCCAAAAGCTATTGCCAGCCTGGGACTCCCTATGCCAAACCATCCTCCAGAGTCAGTGTCTCTGCAGCAGCATAGTTGGATCATCTGAAAATGGTGGGATGAAAATTACGTGCCCCAAACCAGTAATACCACAGTGACTGTAACCAGAAGATTTTTAAAGCGTTTCTGTTCAAGGTACCGATGTTATTCATGCCAAGCTAGACCACTATAACCTATAAGCTAATTTTATAATTATCTGACCCCTCGTGCTCTACTGCCTCTGACGTAAGCTAGGTTTTCTGAGGACCGAATTTAAATACAAGGTAAGGTAGCAGCTGAGACCGAAATTTGACTAATGTTTTGTTATTCAAAAGAATTCCATAATTGATCTCTTAGGGGATTGGGAAAGCAGGGGATTACCTATTTCTGAGACAATACAGGCTGTACTGAGGTCCTAGAGATTTGTCTCTGACATAGTTTTGTTTTGCTGCTTTTTTATAAGGTGTTGTGAAGCTTTTGAATACTATCCCCTGCATAATGATCTCCCCAGTGGTATTGTCTCTCCTGGGTTACAAAGGCAAAACTGGAATTGCCACAGGGCCTTCTGCAGGCTGTTCTCTTTTCCTGTCCTTGTGTATACTTTGTATTTTAGTCACCTTTGCTCCTCTGGCCCTCCAGGAGTTTTAAAAAATATCTCGTAATTAAGTTTTACACAGATTCAGTGTCAGGTTTGTAAGTAACAAGCACCTGCCTTTGGGAAAGAAAATAGAACCTATCAGTACAATTTTTTTTTCAAATGTTAGAACTGGTGGCTGCTTGCTGCAGAATTTAGAATTTATGACTTCTGTTGGAAAAACACTTCATTTTCATATATCCCTCACATCCATTCATGCAGGTACACTAAGATATTTTTTGAAAATGAAGGAGTAAATAAGCCCAAAAATATTATAATTCATTAAAAATACTATACTAAAATTGAGCAAAAGGATCAGCTGAGACAAACATATTGGGAAACCTTCTACATTTGCTAAAGCCACCCTCTTTTTCATTCAAATGGTAAAATAAGACTTAGTTGTGCTGCAGGATTAGCAGCATATTTTAAAGATATGTAGATTCATACACAGCAGTCACCTTCTAGCTGTAAAGTGACTTTAGAAAAATAGTTGTCTTAAATCAGCCTGCTGCTTACTGTTCATTAACAATAAGGAATGCTGATATTCCTATTCCAGTTGTCCCTTTGTATCTCAGTTCCTTTTATATCATCGGCTGTTTCTTTCTTTTCCTCCCCAGTAATTTTCCCCGGAATTTCTGGTGAACCTACTGTTCTGGCATAGTGAGCACAATTAGTTTCTTTTTTCTCCGCAATACTGCACTGTCTGTCATCCAGACTGAGCAAGAAAAAGGTGACCGGGTAAAGAGGAGGAAAGTGCGATGCTGGTGAGATGCTCTAAGTGCAGACCCTTTCCAGAGGGACATCTGAGATTTTTTTCATGAAGCATGACATCATTCTCCCTCTTCTCCCTGTCCTCACATTTCCACCAACACACTCGTTAGATTTACAGTTTCGTTCACAAAATATTTTCTTTCTCATGGTCAATGCTTCTTGAAAGTTAGTGTTTTAATATTTTCCTCTCAGCAGTGCAGTGAGAGATTTCCTTAGATGTGGTCTTTTAGAACCACCTGTACAGATACGTTGGAGTGTCCTATCTCCAGATTTACACCTCTTACCACTTCAGTTATTTTCTGGTCACAGGTAGTGTGCATGCTTCCTCGCCATTTTCTATTTCTGAGAAGTGAGCAAACATTTTTCTTCAATTCCAGCTGAACTCCACTATGAGGAAAAATCTTATTAGAAAATGAAAGCTTGAACTACGCAAGAAAAGGGGGTGAAAAAGAGGAAGGTGAATAGGAGAAGGGGGAAAATACACAGGAAATATGTGGAAAAAAAATTACAAAATAAAAAGGTGAGAATAAGCATGAAATGGAAAGGTGGAAAACCTCCAATGTATTTTGATTTCTAATGGAATAAGAACATGGGTCTGACCTACAAAACCTACTGACACATCCTATCCAAATGCTAGACCCTCTGCACTTCGGACACGAAGCTTGTGGAAAAAACATTTCTAGGTGATTATCTACTACATGACAAACAATGTTACAATTAGGCTGCAAAACCACTTCGCACGTACTTCTGCTGTTTCAACAGTCTACTGAGTTCAAAAGAGTGGTCATTGGGCCACTGGTGAAAATTGAAATTTTACGAGGAAGAAATGTTCAGATTAAATTGTATGGCATCATACACTTCCTGAATGATTGTTAAAAAAAAAAAGAAAAATGTCTGGCAGGATAAATGAGCAAGTCATGAAGTGTAAAGTCTCTGTCTTTTCTGCATTGCCATGGTTTGGTTACTCTCCAGCTACCAGATAGAGGTAATTTAATACTGAAATGAGGCTGTTTGTACTTGCTGAATGCACTGTTTGAACATCCTCTTGGTATCGTGAAGCGGCAGCCAGCTACTGGTGAGGTTGAGAAACCCTGCTGTTCCTGGAGTCTGCAGGAAGGCAAGGAAATTCATGGAAAGCTTAGAATGACAGTGGTTGAAACAGAATAATCCCCTTGCTACCCTTTAGCAGTGCAGACTTGTTGCCAGTACAAGGTAGGGTTTGCCATGACATGCTGACTGGAGCTGGGACAAAGCAGTGGAGGAGATAAAGCCTCAACGTTGGTTTGAAACACAAGGATTATTATCAACTCACATATAAGATTCTAACTCAAAAAAATCTAAGCTATATTCTAAAACCTAATGGTTATAAGGCTAAAATGATATCCCAGTCTTATAAAACCTAGGAAATAAAGAACTCGTATGGAAGGGGAAAACCTACTTGTATCTGGATTGGTGTTTTAAAAATAAAGTAATTTTTTTTTTAAATTCAGGAATGGAGTAATACATTCGTATATCTCTACGGAGCATGCATCTTAAACAAGGATTTTTCTCTATCAGTTAAGTGACCTAAGGGTTAGCCTGGAGAGTCAAACACACAGGCATTCTTTAGTACTAACTTCACGCTGGTTTATAATTCTGATAGAGGAATTCCCTTCAAAACTTGGACTTTTCCCTCACTGCCTTCTTTAAAGGAGGCTGGGACCCTTTCCGCCCTTTTTTCCATCCAGGAAGCATCTGCCAGCTACGTGTGGCATTCAAAGTTTAGTGATCAGGAAGAGGGAAGTTATAGGAAATTATTACAGAGAATCCATCAAAAGTTAGTATAGCCACAGGGTGTGTATATACAGTGCATCATTCTGCACTTCCCACTGCTTTATCTCTGTGAAGTAGTAAAACATCTCCACCTCAAAAAATCAGTTTTCCTTGGAGCAGGAAATTATTTTATTACAACATGGCAGCCTCTCTTTGCCTTGTGTCAGCATGAAGAGTTCTGGTTTCACAATGCTAATCAGCACTCTGAAATTGATACTACATGAAGCAAACTACTTGGATTTTCTCAGTTTTCCTTTCATTCCAACACCTCACCGTGTTTTTTCCTATCAGACATCTGTACCCGAGTTTCTTTATGTTTTAAACTACTTACATTACAGAATTTTTAGTGAAAGGCAAAGAGCTCATCTGACAAACCCAATATATTTTCATTTCCTTCACTTCCGGAAAATCTAATGTCACTGTTTGTCACATAGCGATCCCTGGGTCAGCTGTTTGATCAATATGTTATAATTTACGAGCTGACTTAATAAGAAGTATTAATCTAAGAGATTTTCAAAGTAGTTTTCAGCAGTTATCACTCTTGTTTCACTGACAACAGTGACAAAAATGACTGTAGAGGCAATGTGATGTTTGGCCAAATGTAAAAGTTATAAAGCCCAAATTATTATTTTTTTTAATTTGAAAGTTTCCATCTTTGTTTCCAAAAGCATAAAGTGAAGTCAGAGTAACTTTTCAGATTCTGTCACGCAGTTAAAGTCCCAGAGATTTCACCTAAATGAAAGCAGACAGTCTTACAATCACCAATCTTCAAGAGACAGGTCATTTACTTAAACAGCAAATGTCAGGAGACTTCATCTTAAAATCACGAAGTTGGCAGTGCAGAAAGGCATGTTCGCTGCAAATCAAACCTATAGACTTCTGGCACATTTTGGTTCAATGGTCCTTATTTTTAGCACAAATCCATCTTGAGAAATAGCTTTAAGTGTATTGGACTAAAAGTGACACATCAAAAGGATAAGAGTGGTGTGCAGGCCCATGGTAAACTTAGAAACTTCTCTTGTCATCAGCAATGTGGAACAAAGCTACAGCTGTGCTGTTGGGGGGTCATCACTGCAGCTCCTTGTGTGGGGCAGTGGTGGGACTGACAGGGTGTCTCATTAGTACCCAGAACTTTGGATAGTGCCAAAGAAGCAATTATTATACATTTTCACAAAACTTTAAAATTTTTGAAGGACTTTCCAAACACTGTAACTGTCTGAGAATAGAAATTCCCCAAAAGTGAGTTGAAGGTAGGCAGTAATGATCACGTAATTAATAACCTTGAGCTTGACTGGGAGACTGTCAATGAGCTTTGTGTTTGAAGGGAGGTGCTAAACTAGAAAAGAGCAGGAAATATTATTAATGCTCAATTCGTTAATAGGTTCTTATCAGAGATTGTTTCCCTAAATCAAATCATGTAGAAAATTACTACTTCAGTTACAGTAGCCATTCTAGTTTGACAAGTGCACAAAACACAATAAAAGGCTCTAGTCATTCGTAAATTTCAACCAAGTCCCTTGCGTGCGATTTATAGTAATGCACACCATCAGGAAATAAAAAAAAAAAATGTTTACAGAAGGGAAATCTATTTTCCCTTGAGAGAAAAATGAGCCTATAAACTGACATCCAATACTTCTGCAAAAATCTCTACTTTTTGATGTTCTTATAGAATTCAGCAGATTCCTTTCTATTGCAGCTTCCAAATTTTATCGTGCAGGGCAACAACAAACAACAGCATTTTATGCTTCCATTGCACATTTTCATCTGTTGCAACTTGTCCACAATTTTCATTAATTAGAATGCCAGAACTTTGCCATTAGGCAGGTAAGCACTATGGTCTGGATTAAAAAAAAAAAAAAAATCACTAAATGCCAAAGCAAAAGCTCCTACTGGCTTACATTATGACAACTTTTTTAAATCTGTACCATAGACACAAGTTGGTCTGTACATCACAGGCTTGGCAAACATGGAATTTAGGTATAGTAATTTTTATATTTTTTTGTACCTTGGAAAAAGTATATTCTCTCTGATTTTTAAAATTTATTTATTTATTTTAAAGCACGATATAATGATACTAGTCAGTCATTTTGCTGTGATGACTACATCTTGGACAATCATAGCAAGTCACCCTTTCCTCCTGGAATATATCTTGTTATCTGCAGAAACAAACCAATGAATTCTTATTGGTGAAACAGCTGATTTACTGCTAAAAAAATGTTGCTGTTCCATTAGCTTATAATCCTGTTACTACTCCCACAACATCAAGATAAATTAATAACCATTTGGATAGTTTTTACATTTCACTTGTTAGAATGTTGCTGGATATGATACTTTGCTCCAGATAAATGAACAAGGATATGTTTAGTACCTCTAGTTTGATAACAACATACATTGTTCTAATTAGAATTTACTATGTATGTTCAGATTACTTCATAAGTTTCTTACCAGAACTATTCTAGGTACTAGATTCCCTTGTAAGAGTGATATATGAGACAAATAAATACACAGAATTTGGAAGGCACAGCACTGACACATTCACTTACATGTAGCAGAGATGGGAGCTTTCGTGGAGCATAAATCTTTTGCAAACATTGTTTTTCCTTAAAGAAGTGGGAAGACCTCTTCTCTGGACAGTGGATTAGAAAAATATAACCACCATTTCTTTACTTGCTTTATTAGTTAGTCTGAAAAGCCATCCATCCTAAAGCACAATGGTTATATGCAGTAAGATAATAAGAAACATGAGACTTTACGCTACTGTTTGATAAATATGCTTTTCTCTACATTAGCTGCTGGCTCCAAGGTGTCCAGATGCCCTGGTGTTCAAGACTCTTCATAAAGCTTACACTGGTTATTTTACTGTTGATCGCCAATCATTTCTGTTTTTTCAAAGCTTTGCTGCGATAGGATCAGGATGTCCATTACAGCAAATCCTGAAAGCAATAGTGAGAGAGCCTAGCATGTCAGAGATCAGATGGAGTGCTGGCCTGTTGTTTCCAGCCATAAGGTGACTTGTTTCCCATTGTACATTGTTACCAGGACACTGGTGAAAAGAATTAAATCCAGACACAAGTTTTGGTTGGAGTCCATCAAAGTCCCATCCTAATTTAGAGTGGGCATTTGGTCAAGAAACACCCATCCCCACCCTACTTTATTTAGAAAATGTAGTAGTTCTCCATATTGTGAAGGGTTTTGGAGTTCTGTGGGAAAAAAATTGAAATAAAAAGTCAAAAATTAAATAGGTGATCAGCAGCAGCAGCAAACCCCAAACCAAACTGTCAACCAAGTTTTCTTTGAAAGTTAGGGTCTGAGGCAGACATAAACTGCCCCAGAATTTTTATTGCATAGTATAGATTACAGGTTTTATTTTCTTTGTGTTTGTGTGTAACACAGTATTGTTCCTGGAATTCCAAAACTGTCAAATCTGAAAGTAAGGATTACTTTGAACTGATAAGTGCCCAGTGACAGTACTCTATTAAAATCTGTGGATCCTTATTCTTCTCATTGTCTGACTTTAAGAGCTATCATTAGTTCACCCAGAGGCTTGTATTAAAGTACACCAGTATTCTCAGCTCTCAAAAGGACAAATGAAAATCTTAAAAACTGGAGAAAACACACCATTTTCTATGTGAATTTATTGTGGGTGTCTCCTCTCCCTCCTTTCCCGACACATCTGCTTCCCTTCAAGCCGGTTGCACTGGCCAGAGTGGTTTGCTCACCGAGCTGAGCAGCACTCTCTGCCAGCCAGAGATGACTCATCGTGTGCCCTGAACAAGCCCCAGCTCGACATCTCCATGCAGATGTCCCAGCGAGTGAACATTGGTGTTCTGCACTCTTTGAAACCTGCAGATTTGACACCCAAGCTAAAAAAGCACTCATAATCGTGCTTATCATCAAGTGCATGCATACTGAATTTTGCTAATTAGAGGACGAAAATGTAAAAGTCAGCTAGTGACCTCTCTAGTCTTCTGAGGGCATTATTACAGTAAATGCTACTATCTAAACCTAGAAATTTGTTTCTATTTAAAATATATATTGTTTCTCTGACCCCTCCAAACCTGCTTTCTAGATAAAATGAAAAGCCATCTTAACTATTTTTACCTGATTTCCCTGGAATTTAGGGTTTAGATTTGACATTACCTAGAGAAGGTATTTGAAGCTCTCTCCAATTCTGAATAAGAAGATTTAAGTCATTGCTGCCAAGGCAGATTATTGCTCATATCCTTTTATGAATAGGCAGAGTATGAAAAGACATTTCTATACAGCAAATCCACGTAATAAACTATTCTTTTTGACAACTCATACTGCTTCAGTTGCTTGGATTACTGGCTTGTGTGACCTCAGCCACATACACATACGACAGAGCCCAAAATAGAACGAGATGAGTCATGATGTTCAGGAAGGATTTCAAAACAAATGGACCTATTTACTCTTGCAGCTGTCTCCTGAAGCTAGTACTATTTTACAATGGTGTTATTGATTTTTTCTCATTATCTGCATCTGAGAAGTTAATTTGTTTTTATTTTGGGTTGGGGAAAAATTTGCATTAGGTAATTAAAACAACAGTTTAGTTCTTAAGAGGAAATATTTCAGGAATAAATATGACACACACATTCTGGAGGATCTAAAATAGTAAAATCATAACTAAGACATCCTCAGCATTGTAGAGATTTTACTCCTTCCTTGCCAAATGTCACGCAATCGCACAGGAATTTTTTTCAGCATTGGGGAAGATATGAAATGAAATGGCTTTTTGCTACTGCACATGGGATGCTCCATGCTTTCACCAAACCTGCTATTTGATACTCACGCTAACAGGTGATATTCATTATTTATATCTACTTCATATTGTGACAATACTGCATGGCTAGAAAGAAAAGGTCCTGTCACAAAGTGTGAGTATAAAGTTTGTCTGGAAGTATTTTTCAGGTAGGTATAGATGTATTTTAGCACAAGTCCCAGTGCCTTCCAAAACGTAAAAAAAAGTTAGCAAAACTCTCAACTTAGCCTTTTGCCCTAGCACTGTTTTTCTTTGACTAACAATGATTTCGTGCTCCTTTTAAATAAAATTCTTATTCTGAAGTGGTTTTCACATTTGACTGCTAAACACAATGTTTCAGCAAGCCTAATTATCTCCTTAATGTGATACTACTTTAATACAAAAGCAAGAAGATGCTTTATTTTTTTTAATTGTTATTTTAAGAAGTTCACCCCTAAATGCCTATGGCAATTGCTCTTGGCATGATAAATTTACATTAACTTCAGTGGAATCTGGATCAGATCCTAAAAGCAAAATATAATTACTACATAAATCCCAGGACCTTGTATCCTTCCACTGCAGTTAACTTAAATGGCAAAATCTCTGCAAGAAGATTATAGATCTAATTACTTACTATGGATTTATGTTTGTGTTGTCCCATATGAAAGACCCACCATTTATATGATGGAAAGCGAGAGGCAAATAAACCTCTAACTGATGAGGTAGTAAGAGTTAACATTTATAGCTGAATTTATGATGTTTATCACATGTGACTCTTGTTGAAAATCAGTAGGTTAAAATGAAAATAGAACATCAATGGTTGCTTTGCTTCGGTAATGAAAAGAAATAGCATAGTAGGGCTTATACCGACACTGCTTGTACCATGGACTTACGTCCCCAGGAATTACCTGTTTACTCACAAAATAAGACATGAGCAAAGGGCCAAAATTTCATGATAAGGCCTTCATTCAGCAAGGTATTCATAAGATGAATTTACCTTTAAAATGTGACAATGCCAGCGAAGAGACTGGCAGACTTCTGTTAAGCGTGCAATGTAACGTATAGCCAGCAGGCAGCAGAGGTGACTTCGGAAGGACTGTGATTCACTGAAATGAAACTAAGTTTTATTAATCATCTCTTAAAGCTTATGCTTATGGAATTTAGCATTTGCATTTGGATTAACACTGTTTGATTTACTAAGAATATATTCATATTTCTAAATGATGCTGACCAACAATTAAGCTGATGCTTTCCTTATTTGTAAAAGACTTCATCCTGACTCCCTTAGGGTATTTCAGACTCCAGACAGGCAACAAAAAAGTATGAAGACACAGTCAAAACAAGTCAATAAACAAATACTGATATTAAGTATACAAAAATGTATATCTCTTTGGTTAAAAGAAAATAATAAAAACCCTCTTTTGTTTATATTTTCAAGATGCAATTGTGCCCTTTACTAAAGATCACTTGTTTCCACTGTCAAAGTAGGAAGTCCTGCATTTTTTAAACAAACCAAATGTCACCAGTCTAAAATGAAGATCAATAAAAAAACCTCACAAAAGCCTCATTTATATTTGTAGATGTTGTCATAAAAATCATCATCTGTTTTTGAATTTTGTCAGGACAGATAATGTTTTGATTTAACCAGTGAACTCACAGATGAGCTAGCAGAATACAGTGATCATTCTAAAAATAGGACTTACTCTGGCAAAGACAGCTTTGATTCACTCAGCAGACTGTGCCTGTTACTAAGCAAACTCATTAACAGGTATAGTTTTGAACTCTTGCTTGCTTTGCCTCTAGAAATTTACACTGCTTATCTTTACAGGTACAGAATTAGGAAATTGGTTTTGGTTTTCATTTATTTTTTTATAGCAAACTAGGTGACTACGATGTTTTAAAGAACATTGTACCACCTTTTCTATGGAAGAAATGCTTACCTTTCCTTTGAGTAAATTTCCATGGAAACTGAACATATTGTGTCCTTCTGGCTGTATTTGTTATCTACCTGAGATAGCACTTTGATTAAATGTGTCTTCACAGCTTACTAATTAAAGCCATTATGAGACTTCTCCAAAGTCTCTGCTAACCTTTTAAAAAATGTTTTAATGTTTTGAATTAAATTAACAGTTGTGCAAGGAGAACAAGAAATAATACTTTCTGATCTAGCTAGATACTAGTACTGCTAAACCACTTCAGTGTAATTACAGAACTTAAACAATATGTGTTGAACTGCGGTCTATTATCAGTTCTTGATATGTGGTCAGCTATAGACTCTTCATTATGCCATTAGTTCCCTACTTCACTGATTGTGTCTTTTTAAGTGCTTGCTGTTTCCACAACATAATTTTCCAATCCCCATTCTCAAAGCCATTGCCCTCTAACTTGTGGGCATCAAGAAAAAGACAGTATCCAGTAGTTCTTCAAAACCATTACAGACTAGCATTTTGCCAAAAATGTTCCCTTTTAGAATGCACAGGTCCTGCTATGGAAAGAGTAATGGATTCTGATAATTAGAGAAAGCATTTCATTATGTATTCTCACTCTAGGAAGGACGAAAATGATTTGGGAATGGGACTTACGTTGTGGGATGAATAGACTTTGATAAGCACCACAACATCCCAAGAACTAAACTTCATGCTGCTGACCTTTTTATTTTCTTTGCTAATTAATACAACCCCCTTCCTCCAAAAAGGTAAATTGATTATATTCCCAAATAGTAGATTTCAAAGAAGTCTGTGACAGATACCTCTACACAATACATTTCTTCTTTTTCACCCTAGTCCATCTCCTCATAGGCAGAACTTTAGTTGTAGATTCCCATGGAGAATCGGGGCAGGGGGGTAGTGTGTGTATGAGTGTTTGTGTGTGTGTGAGGACTGAGGATGCATAATGATTGTCCTTATGCATGACTTCAGAATGAAACACAATAAAGCATCTCTTACAAGTTCTAAGTGACAATTGACCAGACTGAAAGTAAGCCAAAAAAATATCTGTATGAGAAATCAGAAGGACAAAACTGTCAGAAGCTATTTTTAGGATGAAGGTAGTGAGAAACTGATAAAATCTCAAAGAGCAGAGTTTTCTATCACGGTCCTCTCCCTAGGTCTTAAACCTGCAGTAAGAATGAGTCTCTTCCAATTTGGACGCTAGTTACTGAAGCCGGTCACAGAATCATAGGATGGTGTGGGTTGGAAGGGACCCTAAAGATCATTTAGTTTCAAAGAGAATGAGCTTCAAGATAAAAAAGTCTACAGTAAAGGTCCTGGTAAGGGACTTGTATCTGTGTTATTGCATCAGCTCACACCACACACCTACAGTTCCACCCACCAGGGCAGGAGCAGTGCTGGCAGGAAGCCTGGATCCCCTTACACTATAGAACCAACTGGGAGTTACAAATATGCTGTTGGATTTTTCACAGAGAAGGTTGCTGGTGCCGTCTTACTGACTACCCATCTTTTCATGCTACTCATTACTAGAATCTGTGTGGATTTCAGACAGTCTGCTTCACGGATATTTTACTGCTGTATAAATGATGTAGATCTCCATATGCTAGATGGTTCAGCAAACCCTCAGATATATGAATGAGAAATTCTGATCCTACAGGTCACTGTCAGTCCTTGGAGATGATTGAGAGAGACTATGATAAGCAACAAAGGTCAATAAATGATGTATGAACGTTCAAAACCCAGATGTTCCCTCTGGGTACACGTGGACAGTCTTTCTTTCTAACTGTCAAGGAGCAGCAAGGGCAGGTGCTGCTCCATGACCAAAGGGAACAGGAATAGAGTAACAGACCCACGGTGTCTGAGTATAGGGAGCAGATCTGGGATGGTAAATGAGGTCATCGAGTAGTCCAGTCTTCATCCATCAATTGGACAGTGATGAGGCAGGTCTGAGGACAAACCAAAAAGTCATCAGTGAATCATGGTGTTGTGCTGGGTTTGACTGGGATAGTTACTTTTCTTCGTAGTAGTTATTATGAGGCTATGTTTTGGATTTATACTGGAAACAGCGTTGATAATTCAGGGATGTTTTATTTACTGCTGAACAGTGCTCACAGAGTCAAGGCCTTTGCTGTTCCTCACGCTTCCCTGAGGCTGAGCAGATTGAAGGTGTACAAGAAGTTGGGAGGGGACACAGCCAAGACAGCTGACTCCAACTGACCGAAGGAATATTCCATGCCATGTGGTATCATGCTCATTATATAAAACTGGGGGAAGAGGAAGGAAAGGGGAATGTTCAGAGTGATGGAATTTGTCTTCCCAAGTAACCATTATATGTGATGGAGACCACAGGAAGCAGGGAAGTAATTCCTTGTTTTGCGCTACCTATTAAAATGTCTTTTTTTCAATTCAAAAGTGTTCTCACTTTTACCCTTTTGATTCTTTCCCCCACCCCACTGGTGGGGAAGTGAGTGAGCATCTGCATGGTGCTTAGTCACCAGCTGGGAATAAACCACAACAGAGGATCAGAGCAAGGGAGATAAAAGAACATCCACAGAGAAGGCTGAAACATAGCTTAAAAGCAGTTCCTGAACAAAGCAGGGATGGTAAAAGCAGGGAGAAAAAGCTCTCACAAAGCTTCTTGGCAGAGCATTTTCAAAGAGTTCATGACTCGACACTGGCACCATTGCCTGTGTGCATGGTGAACCCAGGCAGACAAACTCCAGGGGCAGGCAAAAGCATTTAGTGCTCTGGCGCTTGTGACAGCCACTGATGGAACAAGTATTCTGAACTTATTTTGAAGAAGGTGGAAAAGGACAGCCACAGGCTTGGGTATTACCATCTCAAAGATGTCTCAGATTCTGGAAGCTATATGCACCTGCCTCTGAATAAAACTTTGTGTCCTAGAATTCATAATTTCCAGCTTTTGAAATTTGATCCAGCATGATATGCTGGTTCCTGGAAACCAGCCTTATACCTGCTTTGTTAACTGTGTCCTCACATTCCAATATTAATTATTGCTGTAGCAGAGCCACAAGTACAGGCCTAGTGTAGGAATATGTGGGTTTGAGCATGGTCCCTCCAAGACTATAACAATTTGTGCAGTGAAATAAGAGTCTACGGAGAGGATGTGTTACATCAAACAGGAGAGGAGCATGAAATCACTGGAGTCCATACAAACCTGAGAGTTCTTGTACCGACATAGGATATGGAGGGGTGGGACCTCAAGAAGCATTAACCTCTTGGTTAGGCTTCTTCAGAAAAGGACCTGTTTAGTTCATCCGTGGATGAAGTCCAGGTATGCAAAATATGCATACCTTGGATAAGCATACGCTCTATAATGTGTGGGCAATTTTCTGGTAGAGAGTGAGAATGACAGAAGAATAGAAATCTTCTATAGAATGAATGCAGAGTCGGAGTAGCTTCTGTATTTAGCATGATTTTATTACAAAATAGAATTTATTGTTTCAGTTCAAAAGAAATCTGCAATAAGAAACTCTGGGCTGTTAAAATATTTGCACTCTTTGTAGTAAGGATACAAGTGAATAAAAAGAAAGAAAAGGCAAGACAAAGACCATTTGGGATGATTTAATGTCCTAGAGTTATACTTTCTTTGGAGACCAATTCAAACCAAACTAACAAACAAATTCTTCCACCTCATAAAAAACAAAACCAATAAAGAGCCGCAATAGATTGTCCCAGGGTCTCATAAGGTTGTCACTCCAAAGAAGCAATACTGCCAGAAATGGGTGACACATTCCTCAAATCTGAAACGCCATGAAGATAACAGTCTGTCACTTCACTTGAGAGTCACTGGTAACACCGGATCTGAGTAGAAATAAGTGGACTTGGGAATGGCATGAAGTTGTAGTAAGGGAGGTTTAGGCTGGATATTAGGAAAAGGTTGTTTTACCCAGAGGGTGGTTGGACATTGGAACATGCTCCCTAGGGAAATGGTCACAGCACCAAGCCTGACAGAGTTCAAGAAGCATTTTGACAATGTTTTCAGGTCCATGGTGTGATTCTTGGGGATGGCTATGTGCAGGACCAGGAGTTGGACTTCGATGGTCCTTGTGGGTCCCTTCCAACTCAGTATATTCTGTGATTCTATAACTTTACATCTCCTGATAGGGATGGAAATAACAGCAGACCAGATCTCTTTTCTGAACTATGCATGCCTTATACCTGATCTCTCAGAAGATAACTGAATACTATAGATAATTTTGGTAAGAACTAAAATTAAGCATAGATAATTCATAAATTTTGGACTTTAATATTAATATTGTACCTTTGAGGAAAGGGTTTGTGCCACACAGTATGAACAACTTTTGTACTAAGTCTGGTCAATATTTGGTCTCTCTTAACTGAGAAAGTGTCAAAGTGTCATCAGGAAAGGCAATTCTGCCTTCAGAGAGATATACCTTTCCTAGGGGCTGTTATTGACCACATCATCTATTACACCTTCTAACTCCTGTTATTATTCATGATTTTTGCTCCCCAGTAATCTAAACCATGGGAAGGGTCCAATCTACTACCTAATCTTTCACATGTGCAGCAAAAAACTTTCACCTTAAAGATAGAAGAGTCTACTTACCATACTTACATGGCTTCTTTTTTTTTCTTGAAAGTTCAGGTGAAGCAGCACCCAGCAGAGCCCAGGGTTTCTTTCATGCCTACATTTGCAACATAATCTGCTTTTCCTGCAGAATTTGATTAATGAGGTGTTGTGGAGTTTCTTATAAGAATATGATTGTACAGAATTAAATTGTCAGGCTCATTAATTATTCTGATTAAACACACAAAGACAAACAAAGGGATTTTTGTGCCCCGAACATTGAATTGTGTACAGCCAATACGTGTGCATTTTCATTTTTAAACTTTAATAAGAGCGTCTTAAAATGTAAACACAATCACTCACAGAAACAGAGCTGGAGTTTAACTCACAGGTACCTGTAGACAGAAACCCCTCCCTGATGCCAAAAAGTCAGAGAAGACCATTGGTATACTGATATTTGCACGGCTTTCTGATTTAGCCTAGCAAGTCCACCAGCCACCCTCATGTGCATGTGGAACCCTGTGTGCTGCTGTTATTGCTCCTCCTCTGCACTCAGTCTGCCTTGTCATTATATAAACACGAAAATCATCTGTGATCATCTTGTGAACAATTAGTTTACAAAGAAAGATAAAGAAATATTTTGTCTTGTATTCATCCATAATTGTTCTGTTTCGTTAAAGAGAATGGGGGTGAGGAGAAATCTGCAATCTAATTCTAATAAAATTATTATCACACAAATAAGTAGCATGCTAACATCTATATTTTCTGCTGAAGACACTGACCCTTCTGGTATTGTTTAATTGCAAATCTTACATTGTGGGTAGCCACCAAAAATAAACCATCAGTGAAAAAGAGCATGTAGATAGCAACAACAATAAGGAAACAATAGGACAAGATAGCAATAATGATTACAAACACAAAACCTGTCATTCTCAGTTGTCCAGGGAGGACAGAAGATACATTGTTTTCAGATGAGAAAATGACTGATTCACGTAGGAACCAAATTAAGAATCTGATGGACTTTTTCATTGCTGTTATTTACCAACATCCACCCAAATAAAGAGCATTGGAAAAGAGAAACATGAAGCATCCAAGTCTTGGGGACACTGATGTACATTTTTGCCTCCGTAACAAAAAGGGTGAATTTTCCTTTGAGGAACAAACTGTTCTTTGTTTGAACTTTGAAACTCGTGCAAGTACCCTTCCCATATTGTCAAGAGAAGGTCTAGGAAGAGAAAGAAAACAAAACAAACAGCTCAGAAATACAATAGATGGAAAAAACCTCCACACTCCTGAACACAATATTATAGGTTTCTTAAACTCCTACTAAGGAGTCTTGTTTAGCACTGCAATGAAAACTTTTCTTGAAGTCAGTATCATGACTCACTATATAAAGCTGGGGAGAAACAACTCTTTGAGGATTGACTTTCCACCAAGCAGTATGTCACTTAGGTATATCTAGACATCTAAAATATATACTTTCTCCTCTTTATTACCTAAGAATTTCAAATATTTTATTTGACTACTACCTCTCTACTTTTTTTACTCCAGCTCTGTAAACAAGTTAAACTAGTTTGCTTATGCAACTGTATATAGAGGTGGCTGTAGAAAAAGCCATATTGAAATTCTGTGCTGAGACCCAACAGGATGACATATCTCATTGCTCTTCTGATTATGTCTGTTCTGATCATTTCATAAATCCCAACCTTTTGTGTCAACAGTTTGCTAAACTCAAAATTGTTCATGAACTAGCATATACCTTTACCTAATTTACAACTTGAAAATTGTTGCTAAAATTTTCAGACCTATTTGTCTGAAGGGCCAAAGGGAGGATTCACAGCTCCTCGGAGCCTGTGCCCACCTCAGAAATATGTGAGGGAAGAGGCAAAGAAGAGAAGGGTGATAAATTCTTCCATCTAGAATAAATATTAGAAGTGGTTTTGAAACAGCAGAAATCCTGACTTGGACTCTGGAAGCAAGAAGAAAACCAAAGCAGAGAGAGGTCCAGGTTCATGTGATAGCTTAGAACTCCTTCAGACTATGGAGCTCACAGGTTCACATTGGCATTTAACAGCAAGAAGGACAACTATACTTGGATTTGACCCAGAGAAATTGCAGCTCATGTTTAAGCTTCTTATTATTAAATAGCTTAGACAACTACTTTACAGGAAATGTGTCTCTCAATTCTACATCACAACAGAACTGGAATGTTTTGAGAAATGTTTATGTATGGGCTCTGAAGCTGTTTTGATTGTGGATCCATAAAGTAGAATAATCTAATTTCTTCTAAGCCTACAACTGCTGGTTACTTTCACAAAGAACCTTTCTGCTCATCTCACCATTTTGTAAGGCTCTCTGACGTGCAATTACTTGCTGCAGTTTCAGAGGCTGGTTGGAAAGCTCTGCATAGGACTCTCCTGAGATCGTGGCACTCCTAATGCAAGGTAATATGTGTCTCTCTAACTTTGTCCATCTTCCTCTGGGAAAAATCTTTCACTTAATTACTTCAAGAAATGCCTGGGGACTTTTCCAGTTTTCACTGATGCTTTTGACAGTAACTGGAATCAAAATAAGGACTCTTGCCAGCAAGGCTTTAAGAAGGTTTTGTTTGAACATCACTGTCTGCACTCTGACTGCTGACACGAGCCCTTCGCTAGCCTTCAGGGAGAAGTGATTAAGACTCACCAACAGATAAATCCCACAAGGATTACACTCATCTTTTTGTCACTAACAATGACATGAACACAGTTTTATTTTAAGGATGAATCAAAGGTTGTGCAAGAAGGCTTTTTCCAAATCCTATTTCTTCATCTTCCTGGCACTCCGTCCAATTACTCAACACTTGCTAGATACATACCCAAAACCTGGAAGTCTGAGAGCCCACCCCATTCACTGCTCACAGCAGTATCTGTGTTGGTTTCAGTGCATGTTTTTCGTTCAGCTGGTGAGGGTATACAAAGATCAACACTACATAGTGTATCCAAATTCATTCGCCATTTCTATGATGTCACCTAGGACCAGGTTGGAAATGCAGGACTGGTCCTCTGCAGCAAAACTTTAGCTACCAGTTCAGAAGCAATGACTTTCAAGGGTCTGATCCTCCCCAGGTGCTGAATGAACACTTTTCTGAACTCAGACATCAGGGCCCTTTACACTAAGTACAGATCTGTGAAGTGAAGTACAATTTGGAAGGTGGCAGAATGATCTGAATTTAAGATTCCTTGTGAGTGTAGCAAAATTACCTCCCTCCATTAAATTTCAGTAATGGAGAAATTCAGAAATTATGAAAGACAAAACATCATTTAACTCTTTCTGTTTACTATCTTGCAAACTAGTGCTCCCATTTATTTTACATGCACTCACTTTCATGGTTCATATCCATTAAAAATTAATATATAGCAGCATGTGTTTTCTTTCCCTCCTATGTCATTTATAGTTTGTTCCTTTCCATTTCAAAGTATATATTATTGAACAGACCAGATGATGAATTTTTGAAGAATTTTTGAAACAGAAGACAGACACAGATGAAGTGGTTAAGCAAATTGTACCTATAAATAACTTCATAACAAGGCAAAATATACAGTAAAATGAAGTTTGCATAAATATCTCCTGATTTAATGCCTGTGTTTCCTCCCACTAACATAAATCTCATCAGTCACAGACACTCTGGGTATGGTATTTTCAAAGTCTTTGCTACTTGGGCCAGTAAATGTTTCCCACATGGTTATGATATTTCTTGTACAAACAGAGGATTAACGTCAATTGATGCAAGTGTGAAATGTTCCAGAACATTTTAAAGGGCAAGGCTGCTGCTGGCCTTCATCTGTGTAAAAAGGGTTGGTGGTCTCCTATGAAACATATCTTCTTGGAAGTTACAGGCAATCACAACTCCCTAGTTATGAATATAAACATTTCAATATTTATATTTCAAGAGATCCTGTGTAATCCTAAGTAGACAAGGAAGAAGTGAGCAATTCCCCATTTCATATGCAGAATGAAATCTTTGACCACAAGTGCAATTAGAGAAAGAAATTCATCATTGAAAGGAGCGATGGATCTTTTAAATTTCCTATATGCTAAAATCTGGTTGCAAAATAGAACTGACTTTTCATTTTCTTTTTACTATGTCACCCCTGTTTTTACAGTTTGTATCTGCATACTCATCTGTGAAACAGGTAGTTTAGCTGCCCAATGTCAAAGTTCTAGGCTTTGCTCAGAGGATCAATTTCTTTAAGAAAAAGCTGATAATATATCTGGAAGAAGTAGAAAGAAAAAAAAAATCAGTTCAGGTGAGCTCTTATTTTCCTTTTGTTTAATTTTGTCTAATTTTAAATCTAACATTTTGGTAAATGGAGATTTACCTGAATAAGTTTCTTCAGAGTATAAAATTTGACGAGGATAATGCACATAGCACCTAGAACTTGCTGCTGTAAGTGATCTCTGCATTCCGTATCACATTGCTGTTTATTTTAACTTTTTTTATGAGTCAACAATGCAGTCTGTGCAAAAGTGCCACGAAATTGTTTAACTCTGTGATGGTTTTATATGTTGCAATTCACAGTATTTTGTAGAGTTCACAAAGAGTATTTGTTCATTTTGTGTCTTTCTTACCCTACACATATTTCTTTCACCCTAATTCTTAATCCTGCATGAAAGGAAAAGAAGAAAAAAAATACTAAAAAGAAATACTGGTGATGATGAATTGTGTTAGATTTAATACCATTCATTTTGTGACCTTCCAACACTGTTTCCCTCTCAGAAGGATATCTGGCTGCTCTGATGCTTACAATGTCAAAAGAGGTGTTGTTCTGTTGCGCCCTCTGTTCAGGGTTCTCCTCTGTCATCATAATTTTCTTTGACATGCTCTTTCAATTTAATTTTCAAATCTCATTCACTTCACTTTCTTTGTGAATGAAAGAGCTATCCCAAATTCTGTTTCTCTTACATTAAAATCTTCCTATTTTTCAGGGCCTTTTGTTTTGGTCTTGGAACCTAAAATCCAGAATCTTAGCAGTTTCTGTGGTCAAAATTTGAAATTCATTAATTTCCCTGAAACTTGTTAACTTTTCCCTTAATTACTCACTAACTTGAAGGGACTCCTGAACTTCATACATGTGTAGTCTCTCCTGCAGAGTTCCTACTGGCATATTAACACCACTTTATGTGAACTGTCTTTTCTGTGTTTGTGTTCTCATGTTCTGTACATCTATAAATAAAGACATTCAGTGTTGTATGAAGTATATGCTACCTCTGCATTGCCAGCTATATGTCATGAGAAAGTGTGCTTGGGAAAATACAACTTTCAGCTACTCAGTTTTCTTGTGACTTTTTAAACTGAATTTAATTGAAATGTACAACCCATGTTCTCTGTTCCACTCTCATTTTCTGTGTCCATTTAAACTTTCTGGTTATCAGGGAACTGAGACAGGGACCATTTATAGGATAAGCTGCAGAAATTAGGTGAATGTATAAAAGCTAGAACAAGTGTTTCAGTAGCTATTCTTGTAGGAAGATATTCACCAGTCTCACTGCAGCATTCAGATCTTTTATCGCTTTAGCACTCTTCTGCTAGGCTTTTAGGAAAACCATAATTGTAATGGTCCTTTTGGAGAGTCATATTATCAAAAAGGGTCTTAAAAAATGACCTAAAATCTTGCTGCAATTAGCTAATAGTGATAACTATCATGCTTTAATTTTCAAGCCTCAGGAAAAAGCTGGAATTCCAATCAAATTACATAAAAATCCCCCAACAAACACACACACACACAAAAGTTTAATCCTCTGATCTTTTAAATTTTCTTTTATTTTTTAATTGGAGACGTGGGAGGCACAGGAAGAATAGAAGGAATTCTGGAAATCTGGTTTGGTTGGTTGTTTTTCTTTCCTCAGCAACCAAATTCTAAAAAAGAGGATTTCTTAAACTATCCAAAACCACATGGTTCTTGGTCAATCAAAACCAAACAGAAACAATTTTTCCGCAGATTTTCTGAATTTTTTGGAAGATATACATGCATTTTTCATTTCAGCTGCACTGTCACTTTAACTGGAGTGAGCCATTGTGTAAGCAGTTGAATTTAAGCTAAAATCCTTGTAGAGGTGTCTATAAATAGCATCCCTGGGACAAGAAAGATTCTGCTTGAGCATAATTGATTTTCATAAAGGACACCAGACAGTAGTTCCTTGTAAATATTCAGTGTTCATTAGTTATTGTCTTTTCCTGAGAAACTTAGCATTTGCAGACATTTGGAGTCGGAAATAACTCCTGTCACATACGTTACAGCAAAGTAAACACTGATAAAACTTCTTTCAAATGCTAACTTTTCAATTTGTCTCTGTAGAAGTAGCCAGAAGGTTATGAACTCCAGCTAGAAATCAATGACAAATTGATGAAGGAATTTTGCCAGCAATCTTACTTCTTTCTTATCCAAGAGTTAAGGTCTTGATCCAGAATCTGTTTGAATCAGCAGACTGAATTCTTCTAGCTTCAGCTGTCTACAGACCATACTGTAACTGAAAATCATTCTCATATTGTTAGGTATGTTGAGTATATTTATCTCTATAGTCACTAGAAATCCTAAATTGTCTTAGAATATATTAGATTACAATACTAGAACCTAGGGTATAAATTACCAGTGGGAAAAGAAAAAAAAAATACAATCTGCATACAGTTTAAAGTAGCATAAACCTCAAGGAGAGTGACTTGCTAACAAAAAAAACCAAACACTTATTTGGCTCAGTACTGTAGGAAATAACAGGTTGAATAGGACAAATAATACAAGTAATTTCTTGATTTTCCTGTTGTAACTTCTGTTGCCAAGCTATATCTTTAAGTATCATGTAATTTCTACTGATGTCAGAGGAATGGGTATGGTGTGGAATATATCAAATGTAATATTAATACCTTAGAAGAAAATTAGGTGGTGTAGTCCATTGTCGGGTATGCTGAAGAAGTCTTATGTCAAATCCCTCTTCTTTATGAAGTTTTTTGAGAACTGTAGTGTCTTGGATTTCATGTGATACAAGTGGACTAATAAAATTTTAAATGCCAAGGTATACATCACAGTCTATGTCTGGATAAACAGACAGATGCCTACACACATGCACACAGACAATAATAGTGTATTAGCAATAGACAGTATAGGGTGAAGATGTTTGGCAGATGCTTTAAACACCAAGAATTTTATCATCAAGGAATCAGTTGCTAAGCAAGAATGTGCTTGGTATTTTATTCCTTAGAAGTTACAATAGAAGACAGAATGAAGGTGGGCATTAAGGTTATAATAAAAAAGTAGCATTTTTATTGAAAGTTGTATTATTTTTGAATAACTCATGCAAAGAAAATATGTCCACAACATTTTAATATTCACTATAATTCTTCTTTTAACAACAAAAAATAAATGACTGATATTTTAATTATACTATTGAACTGGAAACAAATAAAGCAAATGCTAAGCACTGCTGATGCCCATTATTTCATTTTCCCACTGTCAATAAATTTATTCTTCCAAAACCAATCTCAGAAATGCTAAGGCTTAATTATCTGTGACTCTGTGACCTAAAAACGCTACAACACCTTCCCCCCCCAAAAAATACACCAAAACAAAACCAAAAAGGAAGCTCTAAATCGACCGAAGAAACTACACATGTAGCACCTGTTATATTCTGAGGATTTCACTGTGAAAAATCAAATAAATTTTTACTGAGGTGATCCAAATAATTGATTTTCCAAACCCATGCCTCTATTTATGTTCTGTTCCATTTATTCTTGGAATAGGAAAACAGAAGCAGAGCTATCTGATTTGCAGTTATTAAATGTCTCTTCACATAATGTTCAATAGGTAAAGTGGCCTACAAGAGAGAGTTAATTATATTTTGGCTTATTTAAAGATTCTTGTACTGGTAGATCAACGAGTACGGTCATGCTAATGTAAACAGAAGCTGAACAACTGAACTACCTAAGATTACACAAATAGCCACACTTGGAGCAAGAAGTAAATTCAAGACTTCCCAATCTTGTCTTTGAACATATCTGCCTAATAAAATATTATCTTTGAAGGTTTCTTTTCTCTTAATATGTTGCCTAAGACTTTTTTTTCGCATTGCTTGCTCGATGTTTCGCTGAAGAAGTTCTAAATCATCTGAAATAGTCATTTGAGACAGTAAAATATGTCCCCTTCCTAACTTTTTCTAGCTCCTTTGCAGAACAGTTTAATGTTCTTTTAAATTAAGAGTGTCACAGTTTATATCACAGCCACAAGTTCAGTCACGAGAGCAAAAGCCATGGATAATGTCATAAAATTAGTACAATTGATTTCTAGGGATAATTAGTTCAAATTAAATTCAATTATGTACTTTCTGAAAGTTTATGAATTCTGATTTTATTGTTTCTTCATTTTATTATGTGCTATCCAAAGAAACATTTTGTCCCATAAATAGTTTTTATTCTACAGAGAAACATAAGAAATAAGTGATGAGGCGCAATCTGCTTTACCTTGGAGGGTACAAAAGACTGAGGGAGAGATATTTCTGATAGATACCTGAAATTGATTAAATGAAGGTAGGGTCAAACCTTCAAATGTGAATACAAATACAAATCCTACAAGAAACATTGAGTTTTTCCAGACATAAATTTTGGGAAAGCTTACCACATGTCAGGTCTACTTCATGTAAATAAAAAGTGTGCTTGATAGTAAATGTTGTATTTAAACGACCAGTTCTTTAGATACTAAAACCTAAGCTCTAGAAATTAAAGGGATATATAAAAATATAGAAGAGTAGAACTCACTTCACCACTAGAAATGACATGTCAAAGGAACTTATGCTCATTAGTAACTGCTCATGAGACTACTTAAGGATAAACTGGTTTGACCAGCGGAATTTCAAAGTCTGCACAGTAAATACCTAAAAAGAAAGATACCATACTCATCACAGCATGCCTAACACATGCCTAAACCCAAGTTTTATTAGCATACCTGGAAGAAGAGAGGTTTCCCTGGAAAGCATAATTCAGAGCTATAGTCAGAGGCTATTAGGAGGGACTCAACCATCTCTTTCTATGGCTAAATAACTGTAGGGAGCAAAAATTTGCCTGTGGGCAAGGGGGATTCATTGACTAGTTTCAGCCACACAGATGCTGTCCAGTTTGTTTCTTTTGAGAGAAAAAAGCAGTTCTATTCCCATGTTGCTTTGCAGAAAAACTCATGAGAGCGCATTAGCAGAAGTGCCACCTCGTCAGGCTCACTGCAGTCCTCAGTCAAAAGACAACTGTATCTGAGCTCTTGTTAATGTGGTAAAAGAACTTCACCTAGCCTAACATCCACACAAATAATTCTACAATTGTATTGATTATGTCATATAGATAATCAAATAGACACAATTAAAATAACAGATCTTGAACCAAAAAATACTAACAAAACTATAGGAATTGTTCTTTTCTAAGTACCAAACTGTATTTTTCAGTCAGCTCTTACACTTGTTTTCATTTCAAAATGGGATGATGGCTCTTTTATGAAATATTTACATTTTACACAAATCTGATTTTTAATCAGCTTTGAGATGAGCACTTGCAATCCTGACTGCCTTCAGCAAGAGCTGTGACTGCCAACACATCTGAAAGTAATTTTTAGAGTATAACAGAAAACAAAAAGAGAACTGTATCTTGATAGACTATAGAGTACATTTTGTGGTTCAAAGCAGTGGTACAGTTGATGTAATCCTGTGAATTGTAATTCCCCGGCAACCCTGACCTCTGGCAGCACATCAAGCCACATGGCCAGCCTTCCACCCTCTGCTTGGGCATACCTCTGGGGTGCAAGGAGGTTCACCTCCATGCAACAGCATTTAAAATTAGTCGAAAGTGTTTCACTTGACTCAAAGAGCACAGTTTAAATGCCTTACCTCAAAGAGAATAGTTACTGAGTTCCAGCATGGAGCACAGAGTTATGTGAGTCACATACATAGCACAGCTTTATCAGAAGACAAACATATTGCAGGAATGGTGATGGCTTTTATGAGTCTAAGAACTTGAAAATCAAATATCCTTCAAAAACTCTTTATTAAGAGAATCATATTTATTGTTGAATCTTTTTATAGACACGCAGTTTCCAGGTACTAAACATTTTCTTTGAATTCGTTTATTAATTTCATTCTGTACTTTTCTTTGTCCAATGTATTTTGTAATTTTTGATGTGAAGACTGGACTATAAGTAGCAGTGTACATTTGAGAGAATCCTGATTTTTATGACAAAAAAATTATTATTTCTGTGGAAATGTTTTCTCCTTCTCTGCCCTTGTGAGATAAGATTTTATAATTTTATTAAAAAAAAAAAGGAAAAAGATTGTTTTACTTTCATCAAAAAATAAATTAAGAACTAAACAGGTTACGAATGCCAAATCCAAACAAATACAAACCCAATGCAGGTAAGAGGAATCCTTTATCCTTGATGATGCATAACAGAATGCAACATGTATGTGACATCTGCTGGTTTGACTCAGAGCAGAGCAGAGATCTGCTGAGGGCTGAGAGTCAGACCCTGGGACTGTCAGCCAGCCCTGCAGTGGGAATTCCCCTTTTGCACCATGCCAGGGACATCGAATTATGAATCTCACATTTATAGAAAGGGAAATTCCGTGAATAAAAAAAATAAAATGTTATAGCCAATTAGCCAGTAAAACATTCCATATGTGGATCCAGGTAGACTGATAAATGTATACTTTTTATAGCATTGCTGAATCAATCTGAAGGTCTAGTTAACTTTTCAAGCAGAACTGAACCAAAGCTCACATGGAACTGCTGAACTCTGTCCCAAATAAAATTGATTGGCTTGATGAGCTCAAGAGATAAAGGAAATTAAAGGGGTTGACAATAGACCAAATAATAGCTTTACCAATTTTTTTTTCTCTCTGGATACACTAAAGAATGATTTATCTGGCTGGAAGATTCTGAATTAAAAGCTCTGGAGTATGAATACTTATATAGCTAGTGATGCACATGCATACAGCTGACATTCTCTTGGCACAACTGTGCTGGGTAGAGACCATGCTACTGACAGATCTCTCTTTTATGGGAGGGATTTGTAAAGCTCTCTGCAAAAAAAATCCAACATAAATTCAGAGTGACTTAGGAGAAAGAATTAAAAAAAAAGAATTATTGGTGTCTAGCATAGCCAGAGTCAATAAAACAGAATGATGTAATGTAAATTGTAATACTTTTTATTTTCTGCAGTCAGAGCAGCCTAGACACTTTCTACACTTCTGAGTCCCTGACTTGTTTTAGAAACATACCCTAACATCTGTTTGGTTGGGTCATCTTCTTGTTGTCTACGATTTTTGAAACATAAAGTTCTTCTGAATATGAAAAATTGGATGTCAGATAGGAATAAAATAACACGTAATAATGAACGAGTTTATCCAAAGTGGCATTTTTGTGTAGATTTGAAAACTAAAGATTTGCACTTACCAGGATTATAAATTGTGTCTTCTTCCTGTCAGGTCTCCATAGAAACATATGTAGAAATTTTTTTGTCTAACAGTCTAGCTAGGAATTTAAACTATGGAGACAGAATATTACTATTCTGAAAAGAACCTGTCTTAGTGAAAACAGTAATAATTCTGTGGAATAATGAAGTAGCATTGCTTGATTAAAACCAGTGTTAAGATTTCAGGCTCTTGAGAAATATCAGGCTTCAGGGGACGGTTCAGAAATTTTTAAAAAGTTGATAAAGAACTCCAGGGATGCCAATAGTGTCACTTTCAAACAACATAGTTCTCTCATTAAATTTAATGTTGAATACACACGTAACTCTAAAAATACACATGGAAAGATTTTAAATCAAGATGAGTTGGGAACTGAATAAGGCTGCAGTTCTGTAGCACACAGGATGTTGGTTCTCAGTAGTCGAGCTGTCATCTTGAACTTGGGTTCAACTTTTAGATCTGTAAAGGGGTTACATTTCAGACTTTTACTGGGCATTGCTTTCTTCTCAGTTGTGTGATGCTAGTATGATTTATTGGGCTGCCATGCTACCCATCTGCATTGGGAATCCGAAACCTAGAGCAAAGTGACTAATAATCTAAATGACAAGACCTAGGCTTTTGTTTTCACATTCAGGATCAAGCTGATAAAATCAGCATTCAAGTTCTAGTTTTAACAACATTGCCAGAGACTGTAACTTCATGTTACCGTACTTCGTCTACCACCTCCTTGGCAGGTACAGCAAAGGAGGAAGGAGTAGTTGTTTTTGCTTTTAAAGGCACAGCAGAGTGGAAACAAGGGCGCTACCAGCCTGACACAGCTAAATTCAACAAATAGCCTGAATGAAAAACTTTCAGATTTCAGCTTCTTGCTCCCTAAAATGAATGCAACCCAAGAATAACATAAGCTTGTGTCCTGTATGAGGGAAAATCAATATAATATCGTTGTTATACCAAAGGGATATACATATTCCGCTCTGAGAATATTCATAAATTTAAAATCCTGTCCCTGTCAGTGGATGTAGTAGTTAACAGCACCTGATCATGCACACTTTATATAGGCCCTGCATCATGGATTGACACATCCATACCCCTTTGGAGGCTTATCAACATCTCCAAGTCAATAAGCTTCTAAATCCCCAACCCTCTTTAAAGTTCTTGTGGTATTTGATGCTGAAAAAATATAGAAGTCAGGGAATTCTGGATGTACCATAATGCTGTACTGCATTTAGCAGAATCATTAAGTTTCTGGAATCACGAACTTATAGTGTGTAAACAGTAAATTGCATTTCTCTTTTGGTTGCAGAAAGACAATTTTCTTTCTTTCATCTTGCTTTTAAATATTGGGGACATGCTGCATGGTTACATTAACACACAGAAATTTCCTTTTTCTGCAGACATAATTTTTTTGTTACACACAGCATTCTTCAGTACCTTATCCCTGATTTTGTCTATTACTTTACTGCTTTAAAGAGAAAGTTAGGGAAAAATGGACTAAGCCTTATATCTAATCTGAGAATCTTGTCACTAAAATCCAATGTTATAAGCAAGATGAATGCAATCACAAATGAGGGATAAGCTTTATAAAACTTCTCGTTTCACATTTGAAATAAACTATGTACTCAAAAGGTAGTATGATTGTAATGTACTGAGTTGCACTTCACTCTGTAGTGACCAGATCCACAATTTATCAAGTATACCTCCACTGACTTCAATGAACACTGCACTAGATCCTAATTCTGTAAATCTGTTTCAGGTGGTATAATATTACTTCTAAAGGTGGCTGAAACAATACCTAAACATGAGTTTCTTTAGTTCTTTCCTTCCAAAACCGACATCCTTTACCTAAACTGATTTGGGCCATTTTTCAGAAAGCTTTTTAGAGAAGGATAACTGAAATGAGAAAAGTCATAAATGCAGAAAGCCCCTTCGACTAATTCCAGGCAGGTGGTTATGTTAGATTCTAACAGCCACTCACCCAACAAAGGCACCCGGTGTGTTTGACTTCCTTCTTTTTCAGTGATTTGGCCATTAATCTCAGTTGTAGCTTATAAAAAAACAATATAATTTTCCACACTTAGGTATGTTCAGTCTCAGAACTTTGAGATCATCTAATGAAAATTCTCAATAAGTATGGAGTAATGAAATAAAATCTTACAAGAAAAGTTTAAAAAAACTGCTAATAAAGAGAAGGCAGCAACCCAAAGTCTTCTTATGAGTAAAATCTTGAGACAGAAAGTGTGAGAGGTACCTTTTATTCATTAGGCACATTATCACAATTTCTTCTGTTACTATAACATCTGATTTTCATGGATAAATCCTGCATTTTCCTCTTTGCAAAACTGCAGTGCTCCAACAGTCAGAGAAAACATGCAACTCAATGCGCTTTGCTCAGGGCATTTATAATTGAGAGCAGTTGTAATTCTTGTTGCATTCTTCACAGAGCACTCATTAAGACTTTATAAACACCATTTAACACATAAAAGGGAAAGACCAGAACAGTTTGGACATAGGATGAAAGAAATATTTCATTAAATATTAATTCCATATAATAATTTAAAATGTAGTACATACGGCAAGTATGGTACACATATACACGCTATTTATATAAATATATATCCACATACACAGTGCATGTAGAAAATACGGCATTCTGATGGAGAATTGGCTTATATTATGCTGTATTTGGTTCAACAGTATTCTCTTTAAGACCTGTTGCACCAAGGATAAGGAGACATGGAACGTTTCTCCTTCAAGGAACGGAGAGTACTTTTCTATACAGGGATCACAGGACTGTTGCTGTGCTCCTCCAGAGTCCTTGGTTTGCTTTTCAGTGCTTAATGTAGAAGAATATCTTGCATAAGCCGTGATAAAATGCTGTGTTGATTTTAACTCTTGGCCCTTGGGTTCAGTGAAATATTTTGAAAGGAAGGACATATCTGGACCCTTCCCAGAACAAGTCCAGAGGCTGAAGTCAGAGCAATGGCTCTTCAGGAACTAAGGGAAGACTGATATTCTTCTGTGCCTATTGCAGAGTGAAGTGATGAGGCTTGTGTGCTGAAAAGGATGGGGAACGCCTAGGCCTTGGGAGGAAGAGCAGAAAGAGAGACCTCAAGGTACAGAGACCAGATGGGTCCAAGGAAGGCTATGGGTAATTGTTTCACTGATATGCACAATTGAAGGGTCTCCACCCCCTCCAACCAGAAACACTGTAGGCAAGTTTGTTTTCTAAACATTTGGTTTATTCTTTCTTTCCCAGCAGATCTGGCTCTTCTGTGTTTAAAGATAAATGTGTTTCTAGATCATTACTTGTGTATCCCAGTGAAACTTCTCCATAGATGCTTAGTGCTGCTGGTGCATTAGAAGATGCTCACACAAGGAAAGGTTGGAAACAGATCAATTTTCTATTCTGATCCAGTTCTGATCTATATCAACGTTTCCTGCCTCCCTGGTAATACCACTGCATATCTGAACAAAAAGATGTCAACCATTCCTCTGTTCCAGTCAGAAAGGTGAATAAAGACCTGTGATATGCTCTCACCAGGGTCTCCTTTGGCAAGATTTCTGTGGCCATGGCAGTAACAAGAGCACGTAGAACTACCCAAGACAGGCTATGATAACTCTACACCTGCCTTTATGCCTCCTGTACATATGACAAACTGTATCACAGAACCACAATCTTCATGTGTAATGTGTGTGTCTTTATGTATAACACAGGAACAAGTTTATCACTGCCATGTCAATAAGAGGTCAGAGGTGGTACAGAGCAGGTGCTCAAAAAATATCTATGTCTGTTGTATTCAGTATCTATTAATAGGCTTTTGGGTTTTGTGTGTGTTTTAAGAAAAATTGTTAGTAGGAGTTGTAGGATGAAAATAAACATTTTTTCCAAGGTACAAGAAAAGAAAGCAACAGGAACAGGTAAAAGTGAGAATATAGCAAGATACTTGTTTTGAAAGATGTATGTCAAACAGACTTTACTGATTTGAAACATGAATTACTGGGTTTATAGTCCATGTTCTGCAAGAAATCCATCTAGATGACGCCAATAGCCCCTCATAGGTATAAAAATCTATGAATCAAGAGACACAAGAGATAACAAATATGTAAATGAGTAGTATCTCCAGAAACATTAATCCAGTACTCCTTCTTCTAAGCCATAGTGCCCCATCCGCTAAAGTTAAGAGAATTAAACTGCCAAAGAGTACAACTAAAGGACAGATGTATATCTTATTAAATAAGACATACGTAGGACTTGTCGACATATGTCCAAGCAAGGATTTTATTGCAGCACTGCTATACTGACTACTTTTTCTTGAAAACTGACTTTGGACCATTTTATTTCAAACCTCACTTTTCAATGTGATGACTGTACCAGTGTACCTCCTGTGGTCATATATTTCAGTGGACCTTGGCCAGATCAGCGCTTCATTTTTTCTGAAATTCACAGTCTTGAAATTAAAGGTGACTTTTCATGTTTGACATTTGCCATATGTAATCATAGTTGGAATACACAGTCATTAATTCTACTTTACAAACAGGGTTTACTTTCAGAGTTTATCCTGATTGTTTACACTTTGTATGGCCACACATCCTCTGTCCAACTTTTATTTAAATTATACACCGATTTTTCTCTTTTGTTTTCTTCTCCAGCAATTAAAAAGGGCTATAAATGGACACATTGCCAGAAAAATATGCCAACAGAAAATAAATAGGAACAAGTCTGTGCATTCAGTCAAGTCACAGAACACTGGTTTATTACCAAAAGTTGTCACTAGAAAGTATTGGTAAAGGTGTGTCATGCTTCAGAGATTCTGAACTACAAAACAGCTTTTGAGCTCAACATTTGTTTCTAATGTACAAGAAGTGATCTGAGCTGACTGTGCTGACTATTTGAAATGTGCTATACTTCCTCTGTGCTGATTATATTACCGGTTTTACTCACTAGGAATTAGGCTGAGCAATCAGCTTGACTGCAGCAAAAGATATCATTGTGTACTGGGGACTAACGAGAAACGGAAGAGAAGAACCAGTCAGGAATCAACTGAAATCATCAGAAATCAAGAGTATGTGAAGAATATCCATCGGTTCAGTTACACAAACATACTTACAATAGAATAATGCTACTGTAACTATAGGGTCAAACACTTGGCAGTTAAGAATTGTCATAATAAGGGATGCCTCATCACCATAATTAAGTTTCTCTCGCATATACAGTAGGATATGTTCACATGCTATTTTTTCCACAAAATACTTGCTGTCTTCTCCCGTGCACAAAATTGGTAATGCCCGTTTAATGACTAGTTATATAATATTTTTATGTTCACCCTATCATTTCTAAAGCTTACTTCACTTTTAAAATGTATTTTGAAGACATAGTTGTAAAATTACTGTGCTTAACCTTGGCAAACATTATTTAAGAATCATGGTGTTCAGGCCCTGGGAGCTCACTCTGAAGACCCTCAGAATAATTGAAGTCAGTATGTCAGTAGTAGCCAGGTCTGAATCTCCTTCACAAGCTCAATCAGGTGTGTACTAGTGAATGAATCTTCTCATTATCTTTCTGAGAAGACAGTGTGCTGTTGTTGTTCTACGTGTAAATAGAAGACACCTAAACAACAGAAAAAAATAAACTTGCATACTCAACTTAAAACATAATTGGCCCCAACATTTTTCCTTTAAATATGTTGGCAGTACCTATACTTTTAAAATACGAAGCACAGCTCCTTTGGCATGAAGGCAAGTCACACATTCTAAGCACTTCTGCAGTTCATACTCTAGAGAGAGGAACTTTACAGTAAGTGCAATTTTTCCATTTCTAATTGGTATAGTATAAAGATTGCTCACAGAATCTGCAAGAAATGAAGTAGGAATATGAAATGTGACAGTCACCTTAATTTTAAAAACCCAATTCAATCCTAGAGCAGATATTTCTTGTCCACTGAAGGAAAAGAACATACTATGTTTTTTGGTTTTCCTTGAAGGGTGCTTTGCAAAGTCTTTGTTCAAATGAGCTCAGCTGTGGTTAGAGAAGTGTTAAAGGGTTAATATAAATGTGCTTTCACCGGGGGTTTCATCTGCCTGCACAAAATTAACCATTCATCTACTTTTCTACTTTACCTGATTCCCTGAAGAGATATATGCCTCCTGGCTTAAGCTTTTTCTGTAGACAAGCTTTCTTCTTCCTAGGCAGGCTGTAAAAAGGAAAGGGTTGTCTTACATTAACTCTGAACATCTCGTATTTCATCAGCAGAGTAACACTATTTAGATTCACATAAATTTCTGCCACTTAAGAAATCAAAGGGACTGGTGACAACCATAATTAACCACCAAAAGACCAAATTGGTGTTTAATGGTGGACAAAATAGTGACAATTAGGAATCCTGGGTTCTATGTCAAACTCCAGAGAGTATTCATTCTAGCAGGTACAAGTTATTTACTTCTTTCGAGAGTATTAACAAATCTTGCCTTTACCTGCCCTTTCCCCTTGGGTCCTTTCTTTCAGTCCAATTTCTTCCTGCTTATTCTGTCCAATTCTCAAGCAATCCTAGTTCCGTCCCAATTTCAGGATCTTGCAGAAGTCAAAATACAAGATGAATTACTGGATGAATGTTTGTGTCTGGTAGATGTGTCCTTACTAATCTTAGTTGAAAGCTATGAGGAAGATATAGTTATAAACTTCTGCAGGGCTTCACATGCTTGGTGAATCAAAGTCAATACCCAATTATAAACTGGTATAGCAGAAAGGGTAGTGCTCAGCAGAAAGCCCAGGAGAAGAGAAAAGTTGGAAAGGAAAAGGTTTTGGATGTACTGAACTGACAGAAATGAGGCAAACAAACAAAAAAAAAAAAGACTGACATTTTTATCAGGATAGAAGGATATTATGTAGGTTGCATCAGTATCAGGATAGCAATTGAATTTGTATTCACAGAAATGGGTTTATGGGGGGAATGAAATGTGCCAAAGACCTATGGACCTGTTGAAGCCCTGATAGAAGGAGAACAAATGGAAATTATGGAGAGCGAGGGCAGCTGGAGCCAGAGAAGTCACATGGAAGAAGTGGGGGAGCACAAAGCATGGCTGTTAGCCCTTCCAGATTGGGGCAGTTCTGCACTTTGGCTGTGGTGAAGCCATAACAGATGTTGCATATTCAAAGGTAGGCAAATAAGTCAACTTGAAGTGAACCTGACTAAGAACAGTCAGAGATCTGTAGGTTGATGTCAGGCATGAACAGGAGTTACCAGAAGAGGGGTTGCTGGAAACTTGGGCAAAGAGAAGACAAAAGAGCCATGCAGCGCTGTTCGGAAGACAATAGGGAAGCAGGTGAATGGAGTGTAAAGGGAAAGGAGAAAAGTTTCTTTAAGAGAAGAAAGTTGTAGTGTTTCTTTTTTGAAATACCTGCTCTGTATTGCCTGAATGTTACCCTGATGTGCAATATTGAATCTTGACCAAATCACAAGAAAAAGAAAGCAATAAATTGGGAAATTCTGGAAAATTTGGCACATTTTTTAAATGTAGAGATTTGTCCCATTTTAACATTCGTGGGGGTTTTGAATAATTTGTTTCCAAACTTACTTAAAAATAACCTCTATTTTAATATGAATCATGTTGGGGTTTTAAATTTTTTAATAGTAAAATGTTTAGATTTTTTTGTAACAAAGTAATATGATGTCCCCAAATGTTTTTAATGATGTTTTTTTAAATGTGTTTTATAGGTCATTTAAATTCCATTTCATAATGGAAAAAAATATCAAAATTTCACCATTTCCTGAAGAACAGAATTATTCCCTCCTGACCTACTTCTTTGCAACTTCAAAAAGCATTGTGCAACTTGGACTGGAAAGATGAACACTGAACTAATTAAAGATAAAATGAGAACAGCAAGAATTAAACAAACAAAACCAAAGCAAATGCACACAGAAAACAGTCCAGGAAAAGCCCAAAGGAACAATTAATGCCATCATTTGTTCAAGTAATCAAGACAAATGACGTCAAGGTTTTAGAGTATTTCTTGGGAAAAACAGCAAAAGTAAAATACAAATTTAATATCCCACACAAGACAATATAAATATAGAAACAAAAAGTTCTTACAAGACTGACAATGATATTTCTACCACCTCTATCCTTACCCTTTCTATACATTTCCGTATTGTATCCTCATTCTCATTTCAACTGCAATTATTCTGATAACATAATTTTCCTGGAAAAGCAAATGTTAAAATATTGCTGCTATTTAATAATAAATAGTTCAGATATAACCTCAGAAATAAAATAATCCCAGTCTTGTGAGTGTTTCTGCTACAAGTTATTTCTGACAAAGTATTTTCTGAGTGAAATGACAGAAGGCTTTGAGAGGTCTAAAAAAAGGTTAAAAAGTTTCAGTCAATAGTCTCAGGTAAGGAACTTGATGCATAGTTTCAACTGCGGGTAGACCAGTTTCAGTAACCAATTCGCCAAAAATGTGTGTAAGTTGCCAAACACAATGGAGTTTAAATGGATAAAACATATTTGTTAGATTCTTTATGAAGAGTACAAAGAAAAGTATACTTTAATGTAAAAAGGTGACATAAACCATAAACCCACTGAGGCAAAAAGAGATGTCACGTAGAGGTTAAGATATTTTTATAGTATTCTATAAATTTTCTACCTCAATCAACATCCAGGGCCTGTGACCATACCATAAAAATTGGTCAAGAAAAGGTATTATCAATGTCATTATTTCTGACTACCTGACTTTAGGACTAAAACACAGGGGTACCACTAATGACAGTATCTCTAAGAGCAAGAGGAGACAGAAGAAATGGCATGTTACAAGAATGAAATACAGAGAGAGGCACTTGAAAAAGAATAGAATCATAGAATGATTTGGGTTGGAAGGGACTTTAAAGACCATCTAGTTCTAACCCCCTGCCATTAAGAGGGACATCTTTCACCAGACCAGGTTTCTCAGAGATTCACGCAGCCTGGCCTTGAACACCTCCAGGGATGGAGCACCCACAACTTCTCTAGGCAACCTGTTCCAATGTCTCACCACCCTCAAAGTAAATAATTTTAACCTAACATCTAACCTAAACCTACTCTCTTTTGGTTTGAAGCCATTCCACCTTGGGAATGGCTCCCTTCATGTTCTGGAAAGCTGCAATGAGGTCACCCTGAAGGTGAACAAACCTAATTCTCTCATTCTTTCCTTCTTTGCAAAGAGAATTGAAACTGGTGAATGGGAGAGCTTAGAAATCCCAATGAAAAGATCAAGGATGGTAATTTTACCCTGGAGTTAGTGCAGAACTAGTGAGGATTTAATTAAGGACACTAGCAGTGAAGGAAATGATTCATGAGGTTTAAAGATCTCACAAAACGACTCTAGAAATTTATCACTGATTTTTTTTTCTCATACCATATTCTTAAATGGTAAGGTTCTCTATTTAATATGGTTTCTGTTTATTTCCTATAACTCTATCATGTATCCAGGCAAAGGATGAATGTTACTAGCATTTCTACAATGAAACTGCAGATATCTGGAGTGGTAACTTGGCAACTCAGCACCTATCAGGTGCCAAACCATTTATCTCAGCTTCTATAGCAACATGTATTTGATGTAATGTATTTTCTACATAGCAATTTAGAGATTTAGAGAGGAAGGAAATTAAGCTGTGTGAAGAGGAAACGAAATACGTCTTTCAGGGTAAATATCAAAAAGGCAAAAAGTGAGTAACTATGATAAAAACAAAACACTGATGGATGGATAGCAGAGATAGATGAGGGAGGCAGAGATGAAAAATGGTACTGAAACAAGTAGAGAGAAGCATAATTAGAAAATTGCTAACAAAATAAAATATTGGAACTCTGGGTTAGCATTGTGGAAAGCTTCAGTATAGCCTTGATGTGTTCATCTTGGGAGGTCTTATTAAGGGAAGTGCTTCATTTTTCTAATTCAGTACTGGTTTGGGGTTTAGTGTGATGATTTGGACACATACAGCTCACCTCTGGGGCAGCATACAGTATTGCTGATCAAGAACCAGAGTCACAGCATTATCCTTCGCTGCAACTCAGCTCTCAGTGTAGAATAACCACATAGCCGTGTAAAAACTGGTGTCAATTATGTGTTTACTTCATTGCCTCTGGAAGGAAGGACACAGACACTGGTAAATAGATTCAAGTAGAGACTAGCAGCCTGTCAGAAGTTGTGCTTTCACTTCTTCTCTCTCACATTTCTGCCAGCCAAGAGACAGACATGCTACTCAGGGTTTTGCAAAGCCTTTATTTTCATGTGCAGGTATACAGCCCAAGTCCCAGGGCTTTGGCCTACAGAAATGAATTTCACTCGGAGCAACCATAATGATCTGTTACTGTTGGTTTTGGGGGTTTTTTTTGCAGCATTCTGGTCTTCTTCTCAAAGACCCTTGGTGCTATATGGACGTTTGGCTTATCAGCTCCTCAGTTCTAGCCTGAGGGATGGCATTTTTGCAGAGTGGGATCCAACAATACAAGAAGTTTCTATCTGAGGGAGAGTTTTTCTGATCTATCCCTACCCCATTGCTTATCACAGAATCATAGAATATATCGAGTTGGAAGGGACCCACAAGGATCATTGAGTCCAGCTCTTAGTCCTGCACAGAACAATCCCCAAGAGTCGCCATGTGCCTGAGAGTATCATCCAAATGCTTCTTGAACTGTCAGGCTTGGTGCTGTGACCACTTCCCTGGGGAGCCTGTTCCAGCACCCAGCCACTGTCTGAGTGCTGGCAAAGAGCCATCCAGTGCTCCTAATATTTGCTGGTTTAGTAAATCCTTCAGCAGCAGGAATTGGATACACTCTTTTTTTCTCCCTTGCTTCAGCAATGAAGGCTCCCCTTCTTTGCCTTTCCATGTCTTGTCTGCTGCCTTTTGTCTCAGACATCCCGCTGCTTTCTGAAAAATTCTAAAAATGCTAAAGCAACTGATGAAGAAGCTTCGAGGTAGGGGATCGGAAGAAGAGGATATGAGAACCCAGGAGCAGGGCTGTGGGTTGGAAAGGGTTTGTGGAACCCTGTTAACCATGTCACTGGTTTGGGGGCTAAAGTTTTGTCAGACTATATGCAGGATCAGGATGCTTTAAGGATCAGTGATTTCAGTATCACTGCTGTCAAATGATCACTCTAGAATTAGGAGTGATTTAAAAATTGGGATTGATTTAGAACTTGATTGGAAGATTAATTGCTAATTTAGGGACTGCTAAATGTGGATGACAATAGTTTCTGTAGAACTAGGGACCTAAAATGATCTTGCTCAAATTCCCTCCAGATATGGACTATATTAAATGTACCTCACAATGTTAATCGGTAAAGGAAAACTAAATATTAGCTGAGAGATTATAATATCATAATCTAATTTAAAATACCTAATGATTTGGAAAGAGGAGGTAATACTGCACTTCTGTTTGTTTGTTTTTTCTCTTTTCTAGTCTGACTCATAATAGTTCACTTACTGAGTTTGGAAAGATGAAGATGCATAAAATAAAAAAGACATGATGATCTTTGAAAAGGCTGATCTCCTTAGCATACAGTTTATTTACAGTGCATGGAGATAGAACAAATTTCTCCTCCACAGACTGACTCAGAGGGGGTGATTTGGAGGAGTATAATTCTGCTCCCAAAATAATAATCAATCTATATTAGAACTTGTAAAATGAAGAAGTTAGTGAATAGGCAAAAAATAGAAGAGAGAAAAAAATAAATTATGAGAGTCCTGTACATTCAAGTATAAATTTTGATGTAAAAAGTAATCTTTGGATTGAGAAAAAGTAAGAAGCTGATAAAATCCGGCTAGCTTCCACTTTTTTACAAACTGTCTTATACTAAGTGTACTCAGGTGACTTCAAAAATTTAATGGGAAGATTTTGCCTGCTAAAACTGAGCATCAAAAATTTGTCACAGTGAGAATATTGTTTTGTTTCATGTTTTTCTTCTTATCAAAAGAATATTATTTCTTTTTTTAAAGAGTAACTACAGATTTTCTTCTGGAATAAAGCTTTTTCAAAGAAATGTTGTAGCAAAGAACCCAGTTTAGATGGAGATGAAAGAATTATCAGTTATTAAGGACAGCAATGAATCTGAGAAAGCCTGTTTACCTGACTCTTGTATAAAATTAAATGCCATACTTATCTTATTTCAGCATCTACCTTTCATAGTATCACAGAATTATAGGAATCATTGAGGTTGGAAAAGACCTCTAAGATCATAGAGTCCAACTGTTGAACTATCATCAAAAGGGGTAACTCCATGAGTAGAATATAAATTAAGATACAACAGATTTTACTTATTTATTTCATTAGTTAGTTAGTTCTAGGCATCTTTATTCACTGAATTTGTACTGAATGATGAACAAGACAATTGAACTCAGGTATATCAGCACATGTGCTCCAACAGCAGGGAAGACACAGTCTTGACTGTATACACTGTCTGAACTCCATGTGGATGACACATGTCCTAGACAAGATGTTAGCACACAAAGATGCCAAAAAAAATTGTTTCAGGACTTCATGTACTATACTTCTCTTCACACCTGTTAGGATGTAACTCCTAAGTAGCTCTAATAGTGTTCAAATGGCAAGAGCGAATCTTTTATTCTGGCCAGTTTGGATGGACAGTGGTTTATCCCTCCGAAAACATTGCACTCACTACACTACAGAAGGCACAGACTCTGCATACACGGCTGGCCTAGGGCAGCAGCAACCATAACTCTCTCAATTCGCAGCAGAGATGAGTCAGACAAGAGATTACTGTGCTTCCTTGCAGACCTCAGCACTGCAAGAGTTGTCTGTGTGTCAGCTTCACTGGACTCAACACAGCAGAAAGCAAACACAGGTTAGTGCTTTTATTGAGATGAAGCTGACTTGAAAGTAACTTATATCCTGCGTATAGAATATATTCTGGCAAAATGTAGAACTTCTTTTATTTTTAAAAGCGGTTGAAAAATTTTGGCTAATTCTCTTTAGTTATGGGTAATAAACAGTATTAGCTTAAGAAAAATATTTTTCCTACCTAGTTTGTTTGCTGGGAAAGGCTGTGGATGTGTCTACCTGGACTTTAGTAAAGCTCTTGTCACATTTCCCACAGAATTCTCCTGGAGAACCTGGCTGCTCATGACTTGGATGGGTGAACTGTTCACTGGGTAAAAAACTGGTTGGATGGCCTGGTATAGTGAGTGGCGGTGAATGGAGTTACATCCAGCTGGTGGCTGGTCACAAGTGGTGTTCCCCAGGACTCAGCTCAGTGTTGGGGCCAGCCCTGTTTAATATATTTATCAATGATATGGACGAGGGATCAAGTGAACCCTCAGTAAGTTTATAGATGACACTGGGCTGGTTGAGAGTGTTGACCTGCTGGAGGGTAGGAAGGCCCTGCAGACAGATCTAGACAGGCTGGATCAGTGGGCTGTGGTCAATTGCATAAAATTCAAAAAGGCCAAGTGCCAGGTCCTGCACCTGGATCCCAACAGCCCCACATAGCACTTGGGGAAGAGTGCCTGGAAATCTGCCCAGTGGAAAAGGACCTGTGGGTGCTGGTCGACAGCTGCTGAACGTGAGTCAGCGTGTGCCGAGGTGCTCGGGTATCCTAGGTTGTATCAGAACTTATGTGGTCAGGAAGGCCAGGGCAGTGACTGCCCTCCTGTACTGGTGAGGTTGCACCTCAAGTGCTGTGTCTAGTTTTGGGCCTGTCAATAAAAGAAAGGCATTGATGTTCTGGGAGCATGTGCAGAGAAGGGCAATGGAGATGGAGGAGGAGGAGGTGGAACACAAGTCCCATGAGCAGCAGCTGAGGGAGCTGGGGTTGTTTAGCCTGGTGAAAAGGAGATTCAGGGGGGATCTTATCACTCTTTGCAGCTACCTGAAAGGAGGTTGTAGCTAGGTGGGGGTTCATCTCTTCTCCCAAGTAACAACACCACCAGTTAGGCCAAGGGAGGTTCAGATTGGATACTAGAAAAAATTTCTTCACTGAAAGGGTTGTCAAGTACTGGAACAGGCTGCCCAGGAAAATGTTTGAGTCAACATCCCTGGAGGTTTTAGAAAACGTGTTGATGGGGTGCTTAGAGACATGGTTTAGTGGTGAACTTGGCAGTGTTACATTAATGGTTGGAGTCAATAATCTTAAAGGTCTTTTCCAACCCAAAGGATTCTTTGGTTCTATGAGTCCATGATTCTCTCTCTGCTTAAATTTTTATGTAATTGCTCTCACTGTGACTCTTGATGAATTTGTCTGATCATGGTTATTAGTGAAGCAGTAATATTTACGCTTTGCCATCTACAGTCCTTATATGAGTAAAATTAAACATGTGCCATGCAGAGGTTGTAATTTCTCCCTCAAAGTGGAAACTTTTATAAATGAAGAGAAGAGAAAGGAAAAATAAAATTCTTCAAGGGAACTAAAGCTCTACAACATCCCATTTAAAGGGGCTCTGAATAATAGCCCAACATGTAAATGAAACTGAAAATTTTTTTCAGTAGCAGACACAGAACTTGTTTTTCCCATGATTCATACATCCATTTTATTTATTAGAGGAAAAGGAGGTAAATGGCTGGGGCTGAAGATCTATGGATTATTTTCCCTCAAGTTTATTTTTCATCCTTTATCCTTCATAAGATTTAGGACACCTTTTTTTTGAGAGAAAGCTTTTAAAGTTCTGCTAACTTTAGCTGCTCTGACAGCTGTATTATTAAACTCTTAGTTCAGCATGATGGAAACTCACACATAAAACCTGATGTAGTTAAGAATTTAACTGGTAGTACTTCATAAATTACCCTGTTTGCATTAAAAATTGATTTCAAGAAGAGAATGTAGCTTCTTTAAAACACCACCACCACCAAAAAACCACTGTACTCATCCAGCAACATTTTAAAGGGCTTCAAAAAATGAGATGCATCATGACATTTTGCTTTCTTCTGTAACTTACAGGCTGAGAGAGACACAGTTGCTACAGTGGGATAACACAGTGGGAATCATGAAGGTAAGTCAAAAGAAAATTAATAAGACCTGGGGATTTTGGAAGTTCTGGTTTCAATTCCTTGCTTTTTCTTAGCGTGTGAAGTCGTCTCACTGATCTACACCTCACTCTCTCACCAGCAAAGTGAGATTGATTAATACTCCTTTCTTCTATGTTCATGTCTTGTTTATCCTAATTCCGCCAAAAGATACAGTGGAATGGATAGAACCCTTGATTGCTACCAAATGATTGCCCTCCACACTGGTCTTCTCAGGGTTGTGAGCTAATGAATTACTCTGTTACACAGATTCTGTCAGGGTGAAGGTCCAAAGAGATATAGATCTTCCCTCTGAACATAAGCACTGTCAAAGTGATTAGTCATGCTAGATTAATAATGTTTTATAAAGCACAATATCTTCCTGTAAATCATCTAATGTTCATCTCCTACTTTCAAGCAGATCTACTTCTATATCCAGTAGCATAGAGTAGTACCAAAAAATAGAGTAAACCAGCTCTAAGAGATTGTTTTTATTTGAAAACAAAAGACCTATGGAAACTTTCTGTTGTCTGATTTTAAAAAAACAGTGTAATAGTGAATAATAGAATATTTTAATGTCTATAGTTCTTTACTTGTCTTCTAAGGCTGTACTCAAATTGTAGCTCTGTTGATTTGAAACAGTCATGCTCTAACATAACACATTAATGTTAATTATCAGCAGCATTTTATTACTTAAATTATTTGGGTCCTTTTGTTATTTCTTAAACATAGTCAGTCTTGTACTCAAGGGAAAACTCTTCTGTCTTCAAGAATGTGATTTGTATGAAAGAAACCCTGTAAAAATGTTTTTGATCAGGTTTAGGCTTTAAGAAAAGTGAAAGCTGAGTCAAACTGGGAGAAACAGGCAAAGCTGAAGGAGAACATGACACGTGGCAGTCAGTCAGAGACAAGGTACTTGACAGATCCATGTTTTGCCATCTCAGTGATTTTATTCCACATACAACTCCTAGCAGGCCAGTGCTGGACATTTTCTTTTTTTACTTTTTTGTCTTACTCCTGATAAGACTTGGTGGGACCACTTGTGTCACTGTGTACTCCTTTTCTTGTGAACACACAAACCCATATAATGATCATTTAGTCTTCAGTGGTCTATGGAAAGCAGTCTATAAGCCCTAACTGACCGACTCTGTAAAGCATTTTCTAAAAACTTCTAATAAACAATACAAACAAGGACTAAAAATTGCAACCAAAAGCCATCAGAGAAATGGCAGGGGTGGAGGCTGAGGGGGAAGTTAAAAATCAAGGTTGGTCATGAGAAGTAGTTAGAAGCAACCCAGATTCCTTAATATGCTCCAGAACCTCTTGGTTGTGCTTTGGACCTGAAAACAGTGTAGTGACTGAGGCCATGCCAGCTTTCAATATCCTCTGAAAGCAAAAGCTGAAATTCTTTGCTACATTTTGATAGTTCTTGCATTTAGTTAGCCTTTACTGAAGTCAACAGAAACTAATGATTTCTGACAAGTTTTCATTTAATTTATTTAAGATTTGGGAATTTTGAAAAAGGTTTGGGGGAGAGAATGGGGGTGTTGTTGTTGTTCTTTTATATTTTGACTTCATTCTCCCTTGTTTAGGTTTTCAGTTGCAGGAATTTGGGAGGTGAGAGCCTTCTGGATAAAATATTCATTAAGAAAAATATTGTTTTTTTGCTGGCAGGATTACTTTCAGTAGTAGATGTTAGATTTTGCATTCCTCACATTTTCCAAACTTCATTAATATAATGGCATTTTTTTGTTTGCTAATACACCAAACTGTGAGTTTATTATGTAATATTCCTTGCTAAATATCCCCCTCCAACTCTTACAAGTGAAAATGAAAAATTTATCAGGCTGTTTACTCCTAGGAAGAGAAAACAAGATCTTTGGGAGAGGAGGATGGGGGAGAGAAGATTGTTTTCTTTTTTTTAGAAGACCATTAAAAAGGATGTCTTTGTAAGTGCCATATTGTTAATTCTCCCACCTATTTATTCCAGCTCTTCGATATCCTTTTAAATTTAGGTTTTATTAATTTTTAAAAATAAGTATTTTTATGCCATGATTATAATGATAACATGCCAGAAGAAGGAGAAATTAAGTTCTTGATTTTACTTTTGTTCTAAGCCAAGGTTGACCATGATTGTATTAAATAACTTTTTAGGAAAAGTAGGAGTACCAATGTTTTTATCAGTACAATTTCTGACACTAATCCTACTTGATAGTCTGTGATTTGAGAGAATTCAAAAATGTAAAGTTTAGGTGGTTTAAAATATGAAATGTGTCTTTTTTTTCTGAAGGACTGAGCTGCCTTTGTGGTTGATGATTACATAAAGCCACAAACAGAGTCTCACCCACAAATACAGAAGATTTATATTAAACTATATCCTGTACTCTTCCATATTCTAGTAATTTGGCTAGAGACAATAGCATCAGGTAGATTCAGAGTAGAGAAGTAATTTTAATAAGATGTGAATTCTTCTTGGAGAACAATGGCCAGTTAATGGAATTTTATTGGGGAAATTAAATAAGAGCATGACTAAGGAATCTTCTCAGGGTTTTGAAACCTTGCCATATTTTAACACTCTTCTGGGCTGCCTCTATAGAGACTGAAATGAAATGAATAGTAATATAGAAGATCCTTTTTGTTCAGACTTGCTCCAAGGAGCAAATATTGACAACATGGAAAAATTTGGACTGTGTTTTTTTTTTTTTTTTCACCTCTGAAGTTACTTCAGTTTTCTCATCAATGCTGCTAATTTGGCAACTTTGGTAGGCACTAAATTTGCCATTAAACTTAAAAGAAAATCAATGACTAACAGTCAGCAACAATATGATCTACTGTGACTAATGACTTCAGCTAATCTGTGAATACCGAAGTACTGATGTCAATAGGAATTGGTGGTGCTGGTATTGGAGCAAGGATTTCTGTTTCTTGTTTGTCAGGCAAAAGACCCTCAATGGGATGGTATATTAGCAAAATTTTGTGCCCTCATGAAATGTCAGTGGTATCTGAGAAACTGTTTGAAAGCTTTTTGTAACTAGCTGCAGGAGGTGCACTAAGTTAAGCCTTGCTGTCAGCCTGCTTCTGATGTGAAATGAAATACGTGTTTTGTGTTCTCAGAAAGAGCTTTTATGACAAATGGCAGAATAAAAGCCTTTTCTAATTTGTATTGAGGTATATATGCTGCTGCCTTGGTGGCATCACTGCAGCAAAATGTGAATAGTGCAAAATGGAAAAAATCCCTGCTTTTTCTTTGCTAAGAGCGAACACAGAAGAGGCTGTTGTCTGCTCCAGATTTTGGGCACTGGTGCTCCAGCTCTGGATTTTCTCTTTTAATAAGAGAATTCAGGAAACAAAAACGGCCTTGAGAAACAAGAATAAAAACAAAAATAAAAGAAGTGCCATTCCAAATATTGTTCTTTATCTGTTACTGTATTAATATATTCAAATATTGTTCTTTATCTCCCAAGTCTTAAAATCAATGATTCTCATGTCAAGCACCTGAGATGTTTTAAATAAATGTTCAGTATGTGGATTAAGCTTTTTTTTCTGCTCCTCTCTTTCTTTCCCATCCATGAGTTCATAATTCATAAACCTTGTATAGAGGATCAGCTGTATCACTGTAACTTTAGGAGGCAAACAAAAAAGGCATGTCTTCAGTCCCTGGAAGCCCTTTAGCTAATTCCCTAGAACACCTCTAATATAAGAAGCATATTTACCCACAAAGCAGTATAGGAGTCCAGTCCATTTTGTGTCCATCAGGCCCTGGCCATTTGATGGGCTGGAAGACTCTTCAATAAGCTGAATTAAGCACTATGCAAAAGCACCCTGCATTGCACAGAGGATATTTACTAGGTAGGTCTGTGCATACGGTATGAAATTGTCCCGTGCATGTTGCATAAGTGAGATCAGCTCTTCAGCTCAAGCAAAGCTGCCTGAAATGCTCAGTGCGAGATGTGCTGCACAGGCACGGTGTCTTTGTGGGACACTGTTTCCATAAGATCAGCACAATTGGAATCAGGCCTGCTGTGTTTCTGCAATTTTCCTCTCAAACTCTAGTCCCATTTTGACATGAGAGCATTAGGTAAGTAATATGCAAATTCGGGGGAAATAGTTGTTTTGATGCCAACTCAGTTATGAGTTTCTGCTTTTAAGCTTGGTATATGCGAAAAGGGAAAATTGTGTGGGAGTTGTGAGTAGTGATGTATTTTTTAAAGCAAGGGGTTTCACAATGCTGGAGGAGTACTTCTCTAGAGTAGGCTTCATCCCTGGCCAATTCACATCATGAGGAAAACAGTTCCTGTGAGTAAATCAATCATGTTCCCTTTGACTGGGAGGGAAGCAGATGAAATGCAACCATGGAGGTTTCCACTAAAACCCTAGGATGTGGTACAAGGAGAGTTGTGTCTTTTAAGTGTAATGACTCTACATTCAAGTTATCACTTGGTTTTTTTTGTAGGAGGTGAAGAAAGAAGGGATGTCAGCAAATGTCACAGATATTGTGAATGTAGCTTCTTTTTTTATTTTTACTTTTAAGTTGGCCTTAGAGGATCACCTTGGAACTTTCAGCTTCCTTTTTTTTTTTATTTTCTAAATTACATTTACTATTTTGTGGTTACACAACAAGAAGCTTGAAAATGTGATCTGTGTGCTCCCCAAATAAATAATTTTTAAATAAAGAAAATGGACACCACAAGTATTTAATGCCTTTCAAAAAATATTCAGATTGTGTTAAAATAATACCATTTTTACTTCTCTACTTCAGTTTTTTCTGTTAAATCATGTAAAATAGACACATGAATTTATTGCAACTCATCTTTTTCTTTGATAGAGTTCTTTGGTAGCTTCTGCAGCCTTTCATTTGGACTCATTTTTTCCATGAATTTTCCTTGCTAGAATATTTCCCTTCTCCCAGTTTACCAAAGGAAAAATAATAAAAATTTTTATCTGTTCTATAACATGTTTAAAGATTACATTCATGGGTATATTATGTATATAAATATACTATACATATGTATACTATCCATATGTGTATGTATAACCACTTATACCCTTGTATTCCCATGTATATAGGTTATGGTGCACCCTGTGCAATGGCAGTTATGGTGAAAAATCTTCATAAATTAGTAACTTACGATGTTTGAATAACTTCTTGCTTCCCCAGATACCAAGTTCTTTACAGTATACTTGGGCAGAAAATATATTTTATAGCTATCCCCATCCTCCTTTTTTTTTTTTTTTTAAGGTTCTTCTTTCAATTTTGCAGAGAATTACTAAAAATTTCATCCACTGTGCCTCACTGAAAAAGTAATTTAGTATCGCCCTTTTCAAGGTGCTACAGAATCATTCTCTGATGGCAGAATACTGAAGGAGTTTCCTGGTGGCCTTTTTTTAACTCATTTTCTTTCCCCGTTCCTGTATGAGGCCACTGCTTATCTTCCAAGATCCTCTGTGTCAGCAGTTGACTTACACACTGTGTACTAGTTGGTGTAGCAGCTCTTTGACCTGAACTAACCCCTTTCCAACCATTCTTCACTTGCATCCTTGCTACTCTGGCTTATCATCCAAGCAGTGATTATTCTTCTTTATGTTCCTTGTAGTGAGATATGATGCAGTGCCAGTGTGTTTTATTTTAAATGATTTACAGAGGAGCCTGTAAATAAATGAGAAATTGTGTGAGGGCTGAACTCTGAACTCAGCTTCTTGTCTAACCATAGACTGACCAAATTTCTTTCTTGTTCAGAAAGTAAACCAATGAAGGCCTCTTGTTGCTTACTGCCAACAATATATGTGCTGTTTTCCATATATTTGCATTTTGAATCTAAAGCTAAAGGAAATGGAACAGGGGAAAAAACAGTGTTGTCAGGCACAAGATAACATGCCAAAAAGCTGAAAAGGGATGTCATCTGACTGGGGAACAGAGACAGCACAGCTGGAGTTATTTTCTAAATTAACTAGTGTTTGTTAGGCATCATGAAGACTGTTTTCCTGAAGGTGGTATTAAGTATTTTGCTTTTTCAGCACAGAGGGAAGATATTTTTTCCAATTATAAAGAGACTGCAGAGTATTACTGTATGTTACTTGGGGCTAAAACATTTGCATTAACTCAATGAATGTTTTGTCATGGGCTTTGTGAGAGCTAAATAAATTGCTGATTCTACAGCTTAATGACCACAGCCCATTTACACAACCATCCCACTCTATTACATACCCAAAAGGCTGGTTGCAAGTCAGAAAATGAATCTCCTTTTGTTTATTCTTCCCTTATATCATTGAGGTATGTGCTGTAAAAGCACGTGCTATAAAAATGTAGGAAGGATGGGCTCATTAAGATAGCTGTGCTCTGCTTTTCCTGGTAGTTAAGATGATAGTAGAGGGCATTAAAAAATAGAGCTCCTTTCTCTGCCACAATGGCAACCATCTCTGTAGGGTCCAAGGCCGTCAATCAGATACACAGGCTCTGTATATTGGTATACATAGGTATATCTGACCTGGACTCCTAAAATCACCAAAGCGGCTGCTAGTTTTTATGAAACAACAACCCATGGAGAATGGGTATTTTCAGCATACCTGCTGGCTCCGTGGGAGAGTCCATCTGCTGCTGGAAGTCACAGGCACATGATGAAGCAGGTATGGTGCCTTTTCTTTTGCACAAAACATCCCAGCAAGAGGGCCGGTAGAAGCTATTCTGTATTCAGGTAAATTGAGCCCACATAACATTTGTCTCTGGAGAACTTGCTAATAAGCATGCCTAGAGGTGTAAAGACTGCCATGGCTTCTCCTGCTGCTGATGTTCTACTTGTGAAAACTTAAGCTCATTGGAGACTCGGTATCTTAGCAGTTAAGGCACTTACCCAGACTTCAGGGGAGACTTTTGTTTCATCCCCGCCTACAGCCAATGCCTGGTATAAAACATTTCATTACTTAAAATTGATTCCCAGGTGAATATGCTAGTTTCAAGGCAGCAATGTCTTGCTTCTTCCTGACTGGATGGTTATTTATTTAGTCCAAGGGAGTTAGTTTTAACAGGAAAAACACAGTCAACATACTCTACAGTGAGGTATAGCGGGGTAGTTAGAGCATTCCCTAGAGAAATGCAAGCTCATATGTATGTGCATTACTGATACCTTGACACCAATACCCCAAAAGACTCCAGCATAGAAGATAGAAATGCATGATACCTTGGGGTTTTTATGCTTGTTTCTTTGTTTGTTTGTTTTTAATCTGGGGTTTGACCCACCTGGTAATCTCTGAGTGTACCTGTGTGATTGAAATTTGGAAAACATAAAGGCAGAAAAACATTTCCTTTACCCAAGCTATGAGATGTTCGAAAAGAACGAGGGACTTTGCGTTCATGTGTTATTCTTACTCTGATTAAATAACTGAAACAATAGTCCAGCAGGGTTTTGAAGACATTATTCATAGGACCAGGTGGAGTCCAGGCGCTGTTCATGTGTGGTTTAACACAACTGCAAGACTGAAGTCAGACTTAAGTTGAGACATGCATGCTGCACTAGTAATATTAAGAGCTATAATGTCATTGGTCACACTTTCTTCCTAGATCTGTACCTGGAAAAAGTCTGAAGATGACTGCATAGCTTTGTTGAGTGTTGAAGCTTTGCTCTTCAGTGTTGAAGTTTTGTTCTTCATGCACTTCCAGGTGGATTATGGTATCTGCTAACAATCCGAAATTTGAGTTTCCAGTAAGGTTAGCATCTGCAGTTGGTACAAGGCTGCTTTCTCTGTGAGCTTCTGTCCAGATCTTTATTTCATAAGAGATTTTGAAAGGATTTTGGGTTTTTTTCTAGGTTTGGATAAGGTCTAGGTAGCTCTGAAATAATGCTGTTATCGTGTACATGAATACCCAAATGTCTTGAAACAATTTTCCTCTATTGTTCTGATTTTTATTGGGAAAATCCTTTTTTTTTTCCCCCCTTTCTCTTTTTGCTGGAATTAACAAGTACCAATTGTTCTCTGTCACCAAAAAAAGAGAGGAGAAGAGTGCTCTGCTTTCTATTATTTTGTTCATGTGGCTAAAATCTACAATTTACAATTAGATTTTAAGTTGTATGGAAGCAAGTGGCAAAGTAAATGTTTCTTGTAATGATTCTAGGCAGATGGTTTGTCCTCCCAAAGTAGATATCCATTAAAATTCCTCTCCAAAAATAAGCTTTTTGTCTGTAAAGAGGGAATTTCTGATTTAAACTTTTCTTCTGTTATGGAACTTTGAAATCAGTTTCCACAGAGATAAGATCTGTTCCCATTGATTTTCTAGCTCTGTTAAGATAGACTAGATATAATTGTTTAAAATCTGTGGCTTTCCAGAAAGCAAAAAGCGTTCTTTAATATTCTGGGATATTAGAAAACAGGAGTCTGAAATAAGATAAACAGTAATCCAGGCTTTGAGATCATCACCCTGCTATGGATACAATACTATTTAATTCTGTCCTTCCCTGCACTGACTTTGAAAACCAGACAACTGTCTAATGTAAACTAAACATGTATTTTTTGTAATCCCAATATTACCACAGTCACCAAATTTAGAAACAGAGAATCGCTACCTTTTTTTAATATCCTAAATTCTGGATACTGCTTACAGTTAAAAGTGATTTGAATCTGGAGACTCTTTTTATTCATGTTTTTCTTCAGATTTCACTATATCTTCCCTGAAAGATTTCTCATCATTTGTAACTTCATGATAATGTCAGATTGCACTTACAAAATGCCAGTGCCCCTTGGGTATGGCTAGCTGGAGCCATCTCCTGTTCAGACAGTAAACAGACTATGTTAATGACCATCCTTCTTAACTAAAACTCGGGGTTTATGTATTGCTTTGGAGTTGTTACCTTCTAAGTTTCCAGGTGGGATCCAAACTTTAGTGCATAGTCTTTTGTATATGAAACCTGTAATTCAGGTGAGATTATATCCTAGTTAACAAATTTCATAAAAGCTTTGGTCTGTAAAGACTATTGCAAATAGTTCTAAAACACAGATAACCAATTTCTATGTTCCTAAAAGCACTAAAAATATAATTTAAGCAAAAAATATTTTTTCAAGATACTAGATTTCTCTATTAGTATTAAATTATGGTGACTGAAGTACTTAGTTTGTCTGTGCACTAAAATTTGCTACTGTCTTTTGTTCCTTATGGGAGAAAATTATAAAGTCTGATGCAGATATTTCAGGTGAATCTTGAATTCTTTTTATTTAACATTCAGTGGAAAGTGTGTAGCAGAGCAGTTGCTAATCTTTTTTACACTTATGTTTTACACTTATGATCAGAGTGAAGGAATAGTTCAGAAATCTGAGCTAAGGAAATACTTATTCAAATAAAGTGACAGAGAGAAAAAGTATGGATGTTGTCATGGGAATGTGATGTGAAAATGAACTTTGTCATTTACTTTGTCATTGAGAATAAGAAAATTCCCTCAGTTCAGAATGCTTGGCCTTCTGGGCTGTTTTTAGCCAGCTAACCTTACCCTGGAGCTCAAAGCATTTTTTTACTGCTTTTATAGTGACCAAATTTCTTGGGCAGATAGTACAAGTAATCCAGAAGTACAGAAGAAGCAACAAACCACATATTTCCACAAAGGTGAGGGTAAAATTACTAGGAAGAAAATAGGATGGGCTCACGTAAAAAGAAAGCTTAGAACAGGTGAATATGTCCTGTGATTTCTGTCCGAGGTTTAGAAACAAAAATGCAGTCACCACAACTGTACTTTCTTTGACTTACATACCAGGAAATCCTCAATTAATTTAAAAGTTGATTTCATATAGCACTGGTTTAGGTGATTTCAGTTGTATTTTAGGGACACATTCTGTCATACACCAAATTAGTCTCTAAGTTCAGAGAATGGTTTAAAGAACTAGAGGATTTTGATGTTGCATTTGAATTGCTTATGTTCAGCAGATAACAATACAGTGGGTATCACGGCTATGCAAACTGTCACTATGGTGGATCCAAGCCTCTTTCAATAATAAAAAAATATAGCAGAAATGTCACATCATCTCTAAAATAGCATTTTTACTTGCGACTTGCTAGGAAACTGTGCTCTTATACTGTATACAGCTAGGGACAACACAAGTAACATAATACACAACAATCATTCAGATTAAATTATTTATGAAACGTGCTTATAAATGAATATTGAACTTGGATCAAGACAGTTGGAGTTCAGAATTTTAATTTAATAATTTTGCATGGTTCTGGACTTAATTTCTTAATTCAAATAACTATTTCAAATTCACATTTTCATCTCCCTCCTTGGCTGTGAGAGTTAGGTAGTCATGACTCCACTAGCACACACAGGGACCACATGGTTGACATTCAGGGCGAAAATTACTGTTGGAGGACCAGACACCTATGAACATCATCAGTCTTCTACCAGCACTGGCTGTGTGAGTCCTAATGTAGTCTCATGGATCCATTGCAATACCTGATCAGTATTTGGGAAAGTTTGCTGAGATTGTTGGTTTCAAGGTTCTTTAGAAATGCAAAGAAAATGCTTCACATAGAAGATTTTTTTGTTTGTTTATTTTGTTTGGATGGGCAGATATCTGCTGAATTTTCATTTAAAAAAGAAGTCATTTGGAGACTGAGGCCATGGATATAGAGTTTAAGATAACAAATATGTTTTTTCTTATAATGAACACAGAGCTTTGTTGGAAACCTGGCATCTCTATGCCACAGCTAGTATTAGAAATAATGTATATACAAGATTAAAAAAATCACTGCTAGTAGTTGACAAAAAAATTACATGAATTTATGAGACCGTGGGGAAAATCTAAAGTTTTCTTGTTATAAATAACATTAATTACATTCTTCCAAAACATGCCATGTCTTTCTACCATGCCTCAAAAGGAGATTTTATTATGAGGGAAGCTGAAATTCAGGATGTCTAACTGGCTCAGTAGGATGTCCTTGTGTATGAAACAAGCAGTGCACCCTGCTAATAGATATGAATGGGTTTCATCAGAGGTACACTCCTGAAACAAATGCCATTCTGCCTCCCTGGTTGTGGCAAGACCAAGTGTCTCTGAAGACCCTTGTAGTAGCCCTGTCCATACTGCTGCAGATCTAAAATTAGCTATGCAGGATCTCCTTCTGGAAAACTGTTGTCATGTGGACTAGTTTAGGAATTTTTCTGCTGATGTCTGAGGGACTGGTTCACAGGATGCCTTGAGACATTAGATGCCAGAGGGATTGCTTTCCAACAGTTTTTTAGAATCTAGGGAGGCCATATCAAACCAGTCCAAGCCTTAGGTCTCACAGAGCAGCATCTGAACACTTTCCAATTTAGTTTTCCTGTCCTCCTTGCATTGTGAAGGCTATTTTTGCTCTACTTTTTAAAGAGAATATTGATACTGATTTTAATTTTCTCCTTGAGGTGGCTGGATATGTGGATCCTCCTGAGGAAAGTGCTCCTAGGTTGACAGGATGTCTATTCTGGTATTTTTGCTGGACCCTATCTTTCTTTCAAGCTGAGACAAGTAATGATAATGACGACACATGTTTCTTGTAAGTAAGATCCCATGTCTGGGTTAACTTCTGTTGGGAGAGCTGTTGATAAAAGCATCCCTGAAGGCCACTCTGTATTGAAAGTCTGTGCTCAGTAAGGAGGGGAAAAGAAAAGAAATTAAAGGAAACAATATTTAATATTTGCATGGCATTTTCACAGGGTGGACAGAAGGGAGTACAGCAGACATTTTGACTCTCTCACAAGCCACCCCTGCATCTGCTTAGCTATATATTTGCTACAAAATGAAATGCAGTTAAGGGACTACTGGCACTTAGAGCTATTCTGTTTTGCTTGTAGGTTTATGTGTTAATTTGGAAACGAAGCTATTATACTTCAGATGGTGTAGCGGGTTTTATAAAGGAAGCAACGTGATAGACTAAAATACCCTCCTTTCAGGCATAACCAATTGCCAAAGCAGTTGTATTTAGGCTCAGTGGGTCATTTATCTTCAAACTCCACAGCTGACTCGGCACTGGGGTGGGTTAAGAAGTAAGCAGTTTTGACGTTTAGCAGCCCAAGGCTTCTTTTCTCCTTGAGAGAATTGTATGTCAGCTCTGTTAGTTTTTTTCTGCTACTACTCTTTTCAAGCAGATGGTTAAACCTCACCTCAGCTGGGTGGTTGAGACCCTTGCAGCATTTAGCAAGGCTAACCAATTGAATTATAACCGACTGTGCCTGCGGGTATCGAGTAGCATATGATTTATGATTATGGTGTTTTAAATATAGCCTGTGGAAGCTACCAGAGCACTGAGTATATTTTGAAAAATACAGAGAAAAAGCCCTCAGAAAACCAAACACAATAGTTTAGAACAAGGTCACTTCCGTTACAAACAGCTCCTTCATAAGCGTTTAGCCTATTGTAGATGTGCTCCTGAGTATATTTACTCTTTGTTACGTCCTGAAATTATTTAAACATAACATTTGCACAGAATGTAGCTCTTAGCTGTAATACGTGCAGTTTAGGAGATGCAGATTTCAAAGCTGGAGTGAAATAGATGCTGAAGTGATAAGCCCGAAATAGTAGAGTACATTCAATGAGGTTATTGCATCGGCACCTCGGCAAGCACTGCTGCTCAGTTAGGCATAAAGCCTGAGGGTAAAGTAACGACCATTGTGGAATCAGCAGTTCTATTTTTAGACAGCTCTTTTCCAAACCTCATCCTCTTACAACACAATATTTGCTTAATTGGAAATAATACATCCCAAGCAATCTCAATAACTAGGGATCGTGAGTATTCATGCTGCAATTTAGCAGCAATATATATGCATCTTTCTTAAAACAACATTCCTTAAAATGAAACAAAAATGTGTTTATTCATAATGAATGTCTCCAGATAAATGCCAAGCAAGGGATATCTTATTTTCAGCTGTTCAGTAATGCTGCCTAATTATGTCCCTGTTGAAACTGAGAAATGTTGTAGAGAAAAGTGATTAGGAGAAGCTGAGCATTTGCTGAAAGATACTGTTGCGACTACAGTAAAAAAGCTGCCAGTCCCTCAATAAAGACTGCTCAGTAATATACAAAATCAGATCCAAGGTGTACCTTGAAAATGACATTTTTAGTTGCATGATCTACGTTTCCTTTGCATTAGCAGAAGACAGATGAGGTCTGCAACTTTACAAGGAGAATTTAGTGAACGTTTCACTGAAAATAACATAGAGGACAAGTGTAGCCATTTTTAGTTCACAAACCATCAGTGAATGTGTTGAAATATGTATTCAGCTTTTCTGAACACTCTGATGAAATGTGCTTGTTAGGTAGTAAGCTGCTCAGGAGGGGAGCATGCTGTATGATGTGTTCACATAGCATATGACAGGCATTACCAGGAGATAAAAATTTGTCTGCAACCCAGTGTTTACTATATGCTATTCATGAGGGTTCGCTACTGGCACCATGGGTTTAATCACGTATGTTATCTTCCTATAGCTTTTGTTTCCTGCTGGGACAACTGAAGCTTCATAAATCTGAAACTTCTAAGAATGTTTTGGGAACACAGAGTTTTTTAACGGTATTTTGTGAAAACGGCTGTCATTTTAGATTTATTTGTGAATATTTGCTACCGTTAACATTTGTGAGTAAGCATGCAACTAAGTGTTAAGAAAACTGTATGGTTTGCAGGTGTAAGAAAAGCAAACCAAATAAAATGTCAACAAGTATTTTTAGCAATACTTTCCTTAATTTTCTACATACATTCTGCTTTGACAACTTGCTCGCACATGTTTTGTCTTCCTGAGGATAGAGGAAGCAGGCAAATGCACGTACCTTGTTTAGCATGCTATTCACATTATCTGAATACGTGTACATACCATCTGGGGGCACTTATCTTTCTTTCCTTGGAACAGGAAAATTAGGACTTTTGAAAATGAGGTCGCAAAAGTTGTAATATACCACAAGCAGAGCAGAGCAGAAGAAGAATAGAAAGACAGACTTTCCTCCCAGATAGCCCTCCAAAAAACTCTCTGTCCATCTGATGAGACAAAAATCCTTCCTGACCAGAGCTCAGCACTCAATTCAACCCTGAATATGTGAGGAACGTGCTCCACTAGGCAACCAATTTCTTACTACTTCAAGAAGCATAGGTGCCCTCAGGCAAAACCTCAACTTTAGTTATGTTCTGCTGCCAATGCTTTGCAGCAGGAGCTGGCCTGAGATGCATGTGCAGACCTGAAGTTCTCATAACAATGATGGTGGTTCAGATTTTGGTTTTGATCTTCCAGGAATAGTAGACAAAACTTAGATAGAAAGATTCTCAAAGGATGTGCTTCAAAACAGCACCTTTCTAGATGTGTTAAAGCTTAAATCACGTTGCATAAACAAAAGTCACCTATTTATAGTGATCAAAGAAACACATTTTGTGGTCGCATCTAACCAAATGTTTTCTTTGAAAGGCAAACAGTTTGCCTGTTAAAGGACATGAGCAGAGTCTGTTTAAATGAAACAGAACATACTTGCTTGTATTTCTAAAGTGCTAAACAGCCCTTCTGGGAAGTGTGAAGTGCCACGTGAGAACTGAGATATTGAACTGTTCTTATTATTCCTTCAAGTTGTCAGTTTCAGAACAATGTTACAAATGTTATTGCTAGAGATAATTTAAAAAAATTAAGTTATTAGCCATCCTTATATCAGTATTTTAGAGAAGCTGAAACAGAACTAAAACTTGAAATTTGTCTGAATTTTCACCAGGTAGGGATGTACAAGACTTGAGACATCATTACTCACTCCCTGGCCCCTGGTGAGATGGGGGAGAAAATCGTGAAAGTGAGAAAATTCAAAACTGGGCAGAACTGGAATCCACATCACCCTCAGGGATGAAGAAGGGGGACAATGTCCCTCTGTGACATGCTGCTCTTAAGCCCTTGTAAATGTGACTGTGAAACTTTGACCCATTCCAGTCCCTCTTTCCGTGAACTGTAGTTTTGGCAGTGGGAGAAGAATACCTACCACATCCATGGGAAACAAAGTAGGGTGGCTGTGACACTTACAGGAGATGCTCAGAAAGGACAATGGACAATGACTATCACCTCTTCACAGGAAAAGACCTAAGAACAACCAAACTCCCTATTTGTTTCATCATGGAGAGAAGCATGTCTCAAGCTAACAGCAAAAATTATTCACATAAGCAGAATTTGACCACTGAAACTTAAACCAGACTAATTTTTATTAATCAGCCCACTTAGGAAATGACTCCTGCTAACTGTTCTTTCCTATGCCAGAGTACAGTGTACAAGAAAGAGATAACACTTATGAATTGCAAGGAATTCTGCAGTCAGGCAATGCATTATGTAATAGTTACAATGTTAAGCACTAAGGAACATAATATCTTATGGCCTTTATAAATCATCTAGACACTTGTGCTTCCTTTTTCTCCTTCAGCTCTAAAATACCTTTGAAACTTCTGGTTAAGATGTGTTCTGCATCTATTTCTTTCTTTTCATTTCATTTTCTTTTTCTATATTTTAGTGGTGTCAGTTCTGCTGTTTGCCACTATGCTCAGATGCTTGGTTTGACAAAACAGACTTGGTTTAGTGTAAGCTTGTCTGGACTTTGTAAAGCCTTATGGAGGATACTGTGATGAAAGTGTCTATTTTATTGAGATAAGTGGGTAATAGAATTGTTTGGTTGTTAGTAGAAACACACATTACTCATTTAAAGAATGTGATCAATTAGATGGGAACATCCTCGAGAAGTGTATCAGTTATTATGCCAGTGAAGATATAAATTTTGTTCCTTTAAAGCATTTCAGAGTCTGAGTCTGCAAAGCACAGACTCAAAATAAAGATGCAGTGAAGAAGTATCAGAATAATTTTGTGCTTAATACTTGGTAAGAAAACATCTGGATGATTCAGACCTGGAGCTTGTCTGGGACACAGCACTGTTCACTGCAGGAGTCTAGAGATGGTCTGCTCCTCAGCCTTGTGGGAAGACAGATTTATGTTTAGCCATAGTAGTTCTCTGTTGTATCACATTACTCTACCATTTAGACACAAATCACAGGAAAAAAAGTTAAGAGGGACTATGAGATCTCCTTTTCATGAACCTGTTGTTTTTCTGCATAAACAGTTGCCATTTTTTCAGAGAGACAACAGCATCATCTCAGGAATATATTTTGGCAATTAGGTATTCAAACCACGGAGAAGTTTTTTTAGTGTCTAGACTGAATCTTCCTTGCTGCTTGAATCCAGTGCTTATTATTTGCTTTTTTTGGTAGCTTATTTCTCTTGTTTTTACAACTCTTCTTATTCTATTGAGAACTGTTACCCTGCTAATAGAGCCACGGCAAATAAGAGGGGTACTGGAAGGTATTCTCCACACACAGACAGGATGACTAAGGAAGAGAGAGAAAGGACAAGCAAAATACAAGGGGGAGCTCTTGTGATACATATAGCTGGTTTATATCTTCAAACCTTTTCCTCACAGAAGTGATATGTGCTAGTATATGACAGCTGCTCTCAGCTGACAGTGGGGTTATCTGAAGGGCCCGGTCAGGTACTACTAGGAGTAGGCAGATTTTACTCAGTGCTCTGCTTGAAGGCATCACTTGCTAAAGCAAGCCTCTTCTCTGTCCTTGAGTTTGGTGCTAGTGGAAAAGCAACATTAACTATTAGGATTAGGGTTAGGTATAGATATAGGGTTTGCCCGAGAATGTCAGGAAACATGAACTTAAGTTACTTCTAGATTTTCTTCCCTACTGGTTCTGCAAGGGGAAAAGCAAACCTGACACAATTTGTTTAGGAAAAACTAAGATCTCTTAATGATGTATACAGGAATGCTTGGAGTTACGGGGGGAACCTGAACTGTAGTGCAGGTAGGTTTGCTAACCTGTCTTAAAGGTTCTAAAACTTTATGGATTTATTTCTCTAGAATGAAATCCAATATTGCAATTATAATCCTAGATTACGATGTAAAATTCCAGGATACCACTTTGGAAGTAAATGATATGTAGCAATCATAATTCTGGATATGGAAAGTCTGAGCAGCTCCTGTTATTGTAGGCCCTAGACATGTTAATTGACCTAGGCTTATGGCTAGTTCCTTTAGGACCTAGAGTAATGGGTATTTCCAAGGTATTTTCCCTGGATTCCTGTGGCAGATTTTGGAACGTTTAGGTTGTCCCCCCCAAGTTCCTTAAAATGATCATCTCACTCCACGAGGATCAGCACGGCCAAGTCAGATATGGCAACACACTTTCTGAGCCCTTTCTAATAAAGAATGGTGTGAAACAAGGCTGCGTTCTCGCTCCTACCCTATTCACAGTCTTTTTCAGCATGATGCTCCAAAGGGCCACGGCAGACCTCGATGATCAGGACGGTATCTACATTCGATATCGTACTGATAGAAGCCTATTCAACCTAAGGCGACTAAAGGCCCACACCAAGACCTTAAACCATCTTGTCCGGGAGCTGTTTTATGCTGATGACACCACCCTTGTTACCCACTCAGAAGCAGCCCTGCAGCATTTAACATCCTGCTTTGCAGACGCTGTTGAGCTCTTTGGGCTGGAAGTTTGTCTAAAGAAGATAGAAATTCTCCATCAACCTGCACCTCAGGAAGTCCCCCATCATCCCCACATC
>VXAY01006797.1:1325360-1358941 GCA_013399855.1 Oxyruncus cristatus | reverse complement strand
ATTGAGGCCATGTTACTGAGAACACAGTTGCGTTGGGCAGGGCACGTCTCCAGGATGAAGGACCACCGCCTCCCTAAGATCCTGCTTTATGGTGAACTGCCACCAGCTGCCGCAAGAGAGGAGCCCCGAAGAAAAGATACAAGGACTCCCTGAAACAACATCTCAGCCTTGGCCATATTGACCACCATAACAGGTCTACTCTGGCCTCCAATCAGGAGGCCTGGAGACACACCATCTACAACGCTGCTGATGCTTTTGAGAAAGCAGGCAGGATCACCCTTGAGAAGAAAAGACAACGCAGAAAGAATCGTGCCCTGCAGAATATACCATCTAAGGAGTCTTTCTGCTGTGCCTTTTGCAACTGGACTTGCCTATCTCGTATTGGCCTTTTTAGCCACCAACGCGCTTGCAACAAACGTGGGTAGAGCCCTTCCCAAATCTTCGTTCGCGAAGCCTAGCCATGATGTTAACATGTATGCAGAATTAGGTTTCCAATGATGTTGTGGTTGCAAGGGTTAGAATTTGATTTTGAAACATAGACAGTTCTGAGCTGCAGTCAATTCTGGATTTAGAAATGTTCACTGACATAAACTTCAGGGCTTGTACACAAATGAAGTAAGACGCTAAGAGAATTTCCACCACTTCCATTATACTGCACCTGAGTCAAATCTGGAGCTTGGGCTAAAGAATGCCAAGTGATTATGATTCATTTTTATAGTGTGGTTATAAAACATATCTAGGCTAAATTTAGTGCAGCTGTATTTGGGCCTAAGATATGTCGGGTTTGTTAATAATTTGGGGGTTTTTTGTTTGGTTTGTTTTTTGTTTAGTTTTTTCTTTGAGCTACCCTTACTGTGTGGCATGAGATAGGATTGGATATAAGAAAAAGTTACCTGCCATCATTTTGGAACCTGTGCTTTTGAGGAAGGAAGGGGATAGCCCATATAAATTGTTTCAGGTAGTACTCAGTATGAAATTTAAGTGCCTAATTTATGTATTTAAATATAGGTGACTGCTTGTGACTAAGATACCTAACATACTTTCATAGTCAACATAGATCCAGTTAATAAGTGATTCATATGAGACTTAATTCATAGTGAATAATCACAGAAGTTATTGTAATTCTCAGGAGCAAGTGACTGCTTGGTTCATTTAGGTTTAGGATTTGATTTGGATACAGCTAGGGATGGGGTACAGCCATGCAGTAAGTAATACAATTTCAGCTTCTTCTAGTTCAAAATTGAGCTGCAGCTTTAACTGATCACCAGAACTTTTTTCCTTGAACTTTGTAAAACCTATAACCTATGATTCGATGCTAAGGAAACACTCTGTGCGTTGATAAGACACCTAATGCAAATAGCACTAGACTGGGTTAACAGTAGTTTTCAAATCACAGGTTGACTCCTGTTCAACTTTCCCTATATGTATAGCAATCATAAGGATCAAAGTATAACAATAGCAGTACTACTACTAGTAAAAATAATAACATTTTATTCTTTTTCATTTTAGAATTCAGTGCTTTATCACTGGGCCTCCCCCTTTTCTTCCTTCCTTACCCCACTAGGCCACTGGATAAACAAAGATGAGAAATTTTAATGGCATCTACCTTGTCTTTTTATTTCAGTCAAACCATGCTTTCTACTGAGTCATTCATAAATAGATACATGGTGGTTTCATACCTCCACATAAGGGGAAATCATAATAACCTGAGAATGGTTTTATAACAAACTTTACTGAATGAGCTATTAGTGCATTAATTACTCAATCTTGACATTTAACATTGTTACTTGTTAAAGGACGAATGCCTCTGGACAGGTTTTTAGTACCTCAGGAATCGATGGCTGAGCTACATTACAATCTCACACTGAATGCTGAGAAACTGTATTGGTGTCATAAGATTGCAGCTCCAAACTCACTTTTTAAACAGCAGTGAATGCTCCATAAAATTTGCAAAATTGCCAACCTTGTAATTATGAACCTTTCAGCATAGAAACAAAACAAAAGGTAGAATTTACAGATAACCTCACTGTATCATTGAAAAGTGCAGAAGGAGTTCAAGTTCTAAAAGCTTTTATTTTCTTTAAATTCAAATAATCCTCTAAATTATACTTTCAAGAAAGGACGTTTGCAAACTGTCCAAGACAGAATAACATCATCACAGATACAATAATACATAATCAGGTAATAAGATGATGGTGTTCTTTCTGAAAACATCTATACCTGTTAATGAAGAGCCTGTTGTATGATTTTGAGCTTGGTAGGAGTAGCATAAAATTAACTTCCTCTCATATTGAAAGCTCTTGACTGCAATTGTGAATTGTGAATCTTTGATTCATCATTTGTCAGTATAAAGCAACATACCCTTCCCCGAGCTTCATTTGAGTGGAAGATATTTGTGTGCTATAACTGCTATCCATGTCACAACTAAGCCCCAGCTGCAGTTTTAAGCATGCAGCTCTGCATTTAAACATGCACTCCACATTGAGACACCTTTTCATAGCTCAGTCTTTCCACCTGCATAGTTAGGCTACTTAGATGAGCTTTTGTAAAAAAACAGAAATTCATGTCCCCATAACAAAGCCTCAACATGCTTCAATTTGAAATACTGGTTATGGAATCCTGATCAAAACACAGATTACTAGCAGATTAAGTGAAATAAAATGTGACGATCTTGGACGACGTCATGGTTTGGTCCTGGGTCACTGTCCCAGATACCTGCTGCACTTGATGTCAGTAAGATGAAAGGCAGGAACAGCACAGTTCAAAGTGAAGTTGAAGCAGGTGCTCTCTCTTTGTGGGTAGTATCTACTGTGACCCTCTACTTTTCAACAGCTCCATAGTGCACATGAGCATAGGCAGGTAACGTATAAAAAATGTATCAACACTCATTTGGTCAGGAGTATAAAAATAGTCTCAGGAACACTGAAGCTAGCACCAAAGGTCTCGCTTTCAGTCTTCATGCATAACACCATCATCTCTGCTTAGAAAAGCTGCAATGTTGTGAAAATACATGCATGTGGTAAATTTTTGCGTGCACTGACACTTCCAAAATCTATAGAGGCAGTACTTGGCACTATTAAGGGAGAGCATGCTAGCCTGAAGAGAAATCATCATTAAGACCCAACAAAATAAACCTTGAAAGATGAATTGCCCTTAATTGCATCAGACCATGACATAGGCATACAGTCACCTACTATGCAAATCGAAATGCAAGACAAATTCAAGACAATACTGATACAAAAGATTGTATAAGTAAACCAAAGCTTTTAAAATCGGTTGTGTTTAATTCTATCAAACAGTAACCAGCAAAACTGCTTGCTTGTCCTTTTTCTGTTAATAAGCATATTCCTTAAAGTCAGTTTTTCTTCAATGATTAGCTCAAATATTAAATGAGGATTAGGAAGAAAACTATGTTTCATAGCAATACTGACTGTGTGATCTTCTCTAGTTCATCTGTTCAAGCCTGGATATAAAAGAGAGTAAAACAAAAAAAGTACTCAATTTGTATCTCTTATAAATGTTTGTAAAGAGCATTTATATGCATGGCAATTTGATGACTCTCCTAAAAAGCAAGTGAATTCTATGCTTACAGAAGTGAAAGATATCCTGTGAAACACTTGAAACACTGCCTCTGAACTCAGATCTAGAGAAAGTAAGTAACCTCTGAGATTCTGTAGGCCTATTGGTCCTAGGACACCTGCTCTCTAATCTTTTATTTCTGAATTTATCCTGTGTAGAAATTATGATTCATGCCATACTGTCTTATTTTAGAAGTTGCATGTACAGGAACCAGAACACTATCAACATCTTGCACTTTGAAATACAGTTTTCAGAAGAGAGTGAAAAATTTTACTTAAACTTGTGACATGCAGATCATCATGCAAGTTCAAAGTGATTGGCTGTGAAATTTTCTGATATTCTTACATAAATAAGTGAATTTTTATGGAGTATTTTGCTACAAGTGCACACATTTCTTGAAGCAGAACCCAGTTCCAGTTGCTCTCAGAAATCCCTACCACCTACTTTTAGAAAATTTATTTATATTTCCCTCTTCTTCTGAGGCAGGTCCATGGACTTCATGAATTACATGAAGAATTAACCTCTGTTACTGCCATAAAGAATGCTAGGAAAAATTTACAGGAAAGATTTGTTTTGACATACAGAAAGAGTTATTTGTTATGTATTGATCATTAATCATCTTCTCTCTTTGTGTGAAATTTCTTGCCAAGCTCAAAGCAGGTATACAGACATAATCAAAATATGTCTGTTACACTGACTTGATTTTTCTGTCTTCTGCAGCAAAATCAAAGTGCCAAAGATAGGTAGATTGCTTGTAAACAACTTTATAATTTCTTCTTTTCTCCCCTTAGCTTTACAGATTATTGTCACTTTTCTGATACAACCAGCAAATTGAAGAAGTCATGGTGTTTCTATTTATTAAAAAAATAAGTTAAATCACTCAAAAAAGCTGTGAGGCAAAAATACGCTTAAATTTCAATCCTGGCTTCACAAGTGCAACTGGTGAAACTGATAAAAACCCAAACCCACAAATACCTAAACACTTCATTGGACTTGCATGTCTCATGCGTGTCTTCCATTTTTATTTTTTTCCGTTTTTCTGGATCACAGCATTATAGATTAAATAACTCACAGTGACAGTGCTCTTGTCAGAGCTGTAACCACTTTGCAAATCCTTATAGTTAATGCTGAGCTCATTGTGATGACATGTCAAACAAATCTCAATGATACTTTTCACAATGGGGAAATGTCTCTCACCCAAGCTTTTAGGCAAATATTCTTTCAGTCTTTCATTGCTTAAAAGCCTGTGTCATTTCAAAGCCTGCTCTGCAACATGTCAGCTTGTTTTAAAGAGTTTATTTGAGTTCTGCATTGGGTGAAAATTTTCTTGCATCCTTGGAAATGTAAAACCAAAGTAACTAACCTTTTTTTCACAGATTTGACTGAACTTAACTGGAAAATGCTGTCATTTGCTTAATTAGAAATGGTAATATAAAACTTACAAAGACAATATAAAGGAATTAAACACAAAATTACCATATTAAAATGCTAGTTTGAGGTGTATTATTAGCTGCCTTACTATAATGCAAGTTAATGTAGAAATCTTAAATAAAAGATAACTAGCTTTATATCTTATATAGTTTTATATTTAAATAGATTCTGTTGGCCAAAATCAATTATTGAAGAAACCATTTTAAATGAAAATAGAATGAAAATTTGAATTGCATGGCACACATTTAGCGGGTCAGCATTTATCTCTGTGTTGGTCCCTAAATATCATCATGACACAGACTGTTCAAAATTTAGAATATCTTCCTTTGTCTTTTCTCCTCTTTGCCTTTCATATCCTCACCATCATTCAGCACACTGATACATGTTTACCTGTTCTGTGCCTCTCTTGAAAGAACTTTTTCATCAGATGTTTCTCACTTGACTCTGTTCCAGACTTTGGTTTGCAATTTGCAAAGTCCCCTCAATGTGATTAAATTTGTGAGAAAAACTAAATACAAAAGGGAAAAGTACTTTCAAATTTTTCGGAGATCCCACCTTGTGTTTCGGAGGAGATGTTTCTTCTCAATGGCTAACAGGGATTCTGGTGGAACTGCAGATTAACCCTTGATGTGTGACATCAATTTTATAATTTCTGTTCTTTTCTTTTTCAACCTGCTCTCCTATAGTTCTTTTGCCCCTTCTCTGAAGTCCTAGCCATATATCTCAGTAACTAGTAGCATTACGATCACAACATCTGACTAATATTAAAACCCAGCCTGCATATTTCATATTGCCCTAGGCACATAAAGCAAAAAGGTTTGGGAGCAATAATAGAGGTGTTGGTAGAAATTTTTTGTTTTCCATCCTTTTATGTATATAGAGAACCAAATTTCACTGCAGTTCCTTAATGAACCATTAATGTAAATGCTTATGCAGTGTAACAGAGAAAAATCTGCTCCTCATTGAACAGAAAGACCAACAACATCCTAGACAGGAGAGAGCCAAGTATGCAATTATCTACCAACCCAATATGTACATTTGTGAAGAAAATAACAATATAAAATAGCTGTTTATGTGCTATGCTGAAGGCATGGGTTACTCACAAACCCTTGCTTAGCAGAAGGTCCTCCTTTAGAGGCTCACATCTATCGGCTGCAGACAGCAAGCCAGCTGCTTCCAGCATTCTACTAGTCTCAAATGAAAGCATTAAAAGAAACTGTACACTTTGGTGTTGAATAAGTAGAGCCAGACAGTTTTCTCAGGATGAAGGTATCAGATGAAGAAAAAAATAGGCACATGTACATGGCACTGTATACTGAACAACAGAAGTGTTCGGCAATTGTCTAATGACTATGCTAGCCAGAGTGAAAAGCACAATAGTGAGAGGATATTAGCTCTAGACTATAATTCAGTGCAAAGGTTCAGCAGTTTTCCAGAAACCTCCCACCAATCAAGAGCTAGATTGGATAATTGTTTTCATCATTACAGGAGAAATACATTTATTTCAAAGATATATTTTTGCTTTAAGAAAGGATGAAATCTTAGCAAAGATGAAAGCTCCTTTCCTTTAATGGTTCAAAGCACTGAGAAATCAAATATTTTCAATCGTAGTCTGAAAAAGAGCGTTCCACGTAAGTCAAATATAACTCATGAGAGGAAACTGTAGTTAGACAATGAGGGGTCTGGAGTAAGGGAACGAGTCTTCATGTCTACATGTCTGATTCTATTGCAGGTCTAAAAGATGTAGTGACATATATTTAACAAGAAATGTAATTAATTATTCTACCTAAAGGTCTGCTTTTCCATAAATGCTCCTCTCTCTAGCTATTTGTCCCGATGAAGAGGGATTGTCAAATGGAATTTGTGATGGCAGAGGACAGCAGATGTTAATAGAATAACATTTTATATTTACTGCACATAGGAAACACACATTTACCAGAAATTCAGTGAAGTTGTTCTTCAGATTTCTGCCCAAAACTCAAGACATCATGATGACAATTGTTCTTGTTTGTTTCAGGATTTTGTTTCTGGATTTCCCTCATAAAGGCTGAGGTCTGGTTTTCCATTCTGCTTTAGGAGTGGACAAGAAATTAGGACTCAACTTTTGTCTCTAAATGATTCCCTGCTTTCCTGAGAAGAAGCCAAAACAATCAGGCTCTTTTGAACTGCTCATCATATTGATTCAATTATCACTTCCTGTGCCATGCCATTCTGTGGGCTGAACAATGAAGCTATACAGCTTTGATTTTCACCAGCTCAACTGGTTGAATGTTTTCAGTGATTTTAGTACTGTGATGAACAAGTCCCCAGGTAAACTGAAGTGTTGTTCTAGCTCTCCTAGGAATGTTGTTCTGCACAGAACTATTGCAGTGTGTTGTGCAAAAGCTTTGTCCTTTCTTATGGCATCTGGGGATTCTCAAATGATAACTAAATTGGCAGCTGCCTAAGTACAGCAGATGTAAAATCTTTCAATATCAGTCCAAGAGGAAAATGGAATTTAACTGTAACCTAGAATTTAATGGCTGTTATATGTTTGTTCTTACAAATATTGACTGGATGGTTCAGCTTCGGTCATGGTTTCAGAAAACAAACCAAACTTCCTGGGTTATATTCAGGCCACATTTGTACTTCAGATATTTTGAACTGGTGTTTTTCTATCCCTTGGGCCAGATTATCTGACCACTTTCAGACAAAACAGCCAATTTGGGCTTGCCCTGTCAGTGTGAAGATTAGCTCAGAGAAGTTGTCTTCTTTCCTTTGGCTGGGCATACCTGTCTATATTTAAAGCTGATAAAGATGGAAAGCAGGAGGGAGCTCTAACATGATGTGTTAAGGTCTTAAGAAATTGATATAATAAATTAGAGCAGCCCTGAGGCTGCCCTAGTTTATATTTAGGCAGAAAACTAAAATACCTGCAGTATATACAGATTCTTTTCAGTCATAATTAATATCTTCTGCACCAAGGAGATGTAGGATTAGGAGAGAATTTGGCTCAGTGTACTGCAAATTATAGGAGTCAACCATGGAATGAATTTTGCTGGGTAGCCACAGCACTTCAAGCCCTTTACCTTTCGCGTCTTTAGTGTCTAACTTCTGTATTGAATTGCTGCAATGTCTGAATGGGTTGGATTTCCTCACTCTGATAGATCTGACTTTGCAGTCAAATGTTTTACCTTCATTTTGTTACTTTTAAAAATGGAGAACTCTATCGCTTTTCATTTGTAGTCAGTAATCAGCTTCTAAATAGCCCACCACACTATGATAGTCTGCAGAGGAATTTGGCATCTGGGTCAAGTTTTTAAGATATAGAATTAACAGATGAAAACTCTGGTAGCAACCATGCTGTTATGTCCCTGAGCAGTTTGTTCCTCTGATCCTTCCCAATCATTTAAAACACTTAGTAAATTCATCATGCCATTTCTGCTGTATTTTAACTCACTCTTTCTCTCCCCTCCACATCTCCTTTTATATTTTACAGCTGAAACATCTGTTTTCATGTTTCCTGTATTTTTATATTGTCTTTTGTGGCTTGAGTGTAATGGCAAACAGGTTACTGGGAAGACGAAAACCCCCAAACTCTGAAACTTAGACAGCTGTGCACTGTATTGAGGAAAGAGTGACACTGGCAGTTTAGACTAACTGAAACTTTATAAATGATACGTGAATCTTTTACAACTGTAGCCTTAAATTTCCACTTTGAGATATTCATTGCAATGGATTACTCTTGTCCGTATGAAATTCTCTGGAGTAACCCTTCATGTTTGCAAGTTGAATTATTCTACTTTGAAATTAGTAATACTTTCATTTCCCCATGGTAACAGTTTCTAGATATTCAATAACCTTAAAATGAAATTATTATAGGAAAATTACATAACCTTATATGCTTGATGATTTAAAATCATTGGGATTATTAGAATGAAAAGGAAGGTTATATAAGAAAACTGAAAAGAATAGATGATACCAATAAGGTTTTTTTATATAAATTAAAATTTAATCCTATCCAGGGATTTCTTTAACAGCTGGTATATTTAAAAGACTAAGCCATGCATCATTAGTTTTTGTTTATCTTGATTTCAGTGATATATATATATATTTATTAAAGTTGTAATAAATCCAATAAAAGCAGCCTACTGTAGTATTTGTCTTTATAGTTACCTCCTTGACCTTCTCATGACAAAGCAATGAGCTTTGACCCTCCTGCCACGTGCACAAGTTAGCAGGCATTGAACACCAGCTAAAACTTTTTTTCTGAAATCAGAAAAAGATTGGCCTCTTAAATGTGAATACTTTGTGAGACTTTAAGAAACCTTCCAACTACAGTGTTTCCAATTGTGTCACTTCTTTGCAAATATTATGATAAATGAATCCAATTTCAGGAAAATTTACCAGAACAGTAACTTCTAAGAGAGAATTGCAAAATATTTTTAAAAGGGATGTTTATCATTTGTGACTGTAAATATTCATGCCTGACTAAGATTAATATACTCACCCAGGAATGGGGCAGAATTATATCATATAATCTATGTGCTGAATCATCTCAACTTCAACTATTCCATGGTGAATATTTGTATAATTATATAAAATACTGATCTGGGTCTGTTTAAAGTACTGAGTGAATCATTTCTAATGCAGCTTGAGGAACTGTACAGTATGCTTGAGTTTGTCAGTTTTATTACTAATGTTTGCTTCCTGAAAGGTAAAACTTTCCTTGGAGAAAAAAAGAAAACACCACGGCAGAGCAGACCAGAGAACTTTGTGTTGAAAAGCAAGAATATGGAATGGGAAATATTTCTTTACTCATATTCTCATGAATCCATATTGGAAGCCCTCCAGAATCATAGGGCAATACAAGTGAGGAAGAGGCTTCTTCTTGTCCGAAGTCCTTCTCAGAGCTGGACCAGCTGAGAGATCAGATCATGTTGTCCCAGGACTCTGTCCAGCTTGATATTGAGAACTTCCAGGATTACACATAGTACTTTCTAGGCACTCTGTTCCACTGCTCAATTGTTCTCATGATCAGTCTTTTTTTATCTATGTCATATCCAGTCTGAATAGCTCTCTGAAGACTCTCATCTTACATCCATTGCCTCTCAGCCTTCCACTATGTACAACTGTACATGCAGCTGTGAAGAACCTGATTTATCTTCTCAATATCTTCCCCACAGACCCCATCAGGCTGCTTCCAGATGCCCTGGAAGCATATCTTCTCCAAGTTGTACAAGACCAATTCTGCCAGCTTCTCATCACAAAGCAAAATGCTGCAGCCCGTAAACACCTTGGTGGCCCTCTACCGAGCTCATTCCAATTTATCAACATCTTTCTCATAGTGAGGATCCCAATACTGGATGCAATATCTAGATCTAATGATTTTTGGTCTAAGGATTGCTAAGTAAAGGAGAATAATCACTTCCTTCCATCCACCAACTCTACTCGTGTTTATACAGCCCCTGACACTGCTGACCTTCTTTTCTGACAAGGGAGCATTCTTCGCTGACTACCAGTATCCCCAGAACTACTCTCCAGCCTGAAAGTCCCCAGCCAATGTTCTCCCTTCATCTACAAATACAGTCAAAGATGCACATTTTACTTCAGTTTTATGACATGTTGTCACGTGAAAGGTGGGAGTTTAGATTTTTGCCTGTTGGTATCCCCAGGAGAGTCAAAACCCTGGTGTCCAACAGTCTGTCAGCATTTCATGAGAAATGAGACCCTTCGCCAACTGATTCACAAGATCAGAGGGTACCTTGACCTTCCTTGTTAGGGGGAACTCAACAGAACCAAGACCCCTCAGTGGGTCCTGCAACTGGTGTTATGTGCTGCCAGCAACTGCAAGGAACAGTTTATGAAATAATACTTCTTATTAATACAAATTGTGACAGATTAATGAGGTTCGAAGGTTGTTGGTGATAGTGTCTACTGCAAAAATATGTTTTAAAGCAGTCTGTTAATACACATATTAAGCAAGCACAAACTCTAATGTGAAGTAATCTACTAATATGCTATGGGGTAAGCACGAGCAAAAGCTCTAGTCCTAAAAGCAGCATTTTACACATGTAGAGTATATTTCTCACCCAAGGCGTCCCTCTGGAGAGGGAGAAGGTGGACTCAGACCATCGACTGATCCCAGCAGTTTCAGTGGAGGTCTTCTCCCTATTTCCCCCTATTCCCAGCTTAATTTATACTATTTTCTTCATGTTTGGGTGGAGTTTGAGTGCCCTAGTCATAAATATCTTTCATTTCTGATTGGTGTACCTAATGGGAGGGGGGGATGATCATGGTTTGGCACTTGAGGAGGGGGTTAGACGTGGTTGTTGGCTTCAGCACCAGAACATCTTGACTCTCCCTTGTCTGACAGGCACTGTACGGTCACAGCACCATAAAGTTCTCCTATTCTGCTGGGATTAGAATGGAGGGAGGCCATGTAGTCTCCACTTTGTTCCACGCTCCATTCTGTTTCTCTGAGCAGATGTTTATCATTGTATTGGGGAGCATGTCAACCTCATTCCATCCAGGGAGTTACAGCTGCTTTTTACCTTAAAATTCTGCATCCCCTCTAGGTTTAACTCTATCCATCATCCTACACATGCCTTAATAAAGACCAGAGCAGAAAAAAGCTTATACACCTAAAATAGAAATAAATCTGTTGAAATGTTGTTGGGCATTGTGATAAATAAAAATACAGGTTCCTATGAGATGTAAATTGATACTTATAGCAGTTGAAGCATGAGTTCAAAATATTGAGCAATCCATTGTTAACTATAGCATTAATAGGATATTGGTTACACCTTCCTCTCTTTCTCTATCAGTCTGTTTTAATTAGACACAAAGAGGTTTAACATATCTGTGCCTTTGGTTCTTACACTGTCAGTGAATTAGATGTTGTATTATATTAATCTCTGCTGTAACTGAATGGAGATAAACATCACAAAGTGGTATGATTTCATCGACAGTAATGCAGTTATGTTAAATGTGAATTTGATGCATGTTTTTCCTTCATTTTACTGCTACTTGTCGATATTTTTATGTGTGATACATATAAAAGACTTACTATGCATAGATCAACGTATGTGCACATATATAGGAGGAACACCTGTCAAAAGTCAAGCTATATTATACAACTCCATCTGGAGTTCTGCGTTGTCTCAGATGAAGCTATTACATATACAAGACTGCATAAAAATGTATGCCATGGTTTTGCATTGTGACCTTTAGAGAGACGACACCAGAAACTCTTTTGGAAGTGTGCTCTGCTACAGTTCAGGATTGATACCTTTAAATATGATTTCATTAAGTAGGATCTTATTCAGATACTTACTCTCCTGTTCCAACTTTTCCATTCCTCAGTAAGTTATGCTACCTGGAATTCTCCTGCTAGAGACTAAAACCTCCTTTTCTTCAACCCTCTTAAAATTAAAAGCCTTCTATTGTTTAATTTTTCTTCCCCAAAATGTAAAATCTTGTGATTTGTAGCTTTATTGACAGATTTACTGAGATGGAGGACAGCCTTGGTGATCAAAGTAATGCTTTGTTAAAGTTTTTCACTTAAAGAATTATTTTTTCGTTTTGGAAATCATAGCACAGCTCACACAGTACACCCAGTATCCTTCACCCAGGTTTTCTATTGATTCCTTTGTGGTACCAAACAAAGTAAAAATGAACATGGTGTTGACTGCTCTAGGGTGAACATTTTTTTTTATTCATCTAGAAAGGGAGAAAATTCTTGAGTTTTTTCCTTCTTACATATATTCCTTAACTTTGGGAGATTATGCTACTAACAAATAATTTCTCCCCACTTTTTGAAATTGATTAGGACTTCTCAAGACAAGAACTTCAAAAATTGAGGCTGGTATGTTGCATAACATGCTCAATATGGCCTTGTACACACCACGCACAGAATCTTCCTGGCCAGGAAATGTTTGAGGGAGGAATCAAGGAAGGTACCACCAGCCAGCATTTTATACTCTCATCATCAGCAAAAAAATGTGTTGGCTTTATCATTCAAAATCCATCCCTTTTCAAGTCTGTTGTTGTGGTTGAAATTGTTCAGCTGAATTGGTACACAGGATATTCAGCAAGCAAGTTCAAATATTTTCTTAAGGATTGGATTTGAGCAGAAACCTAATATTATTTTTAGAAGCTGGTGTGACTAATAGTGCTATTTCTTCTGTTCACTGATTAATTTGCAGTGTTACCTGGGTTCATAGTGGGTGACCATTAGTTTGACCATTATTTATTATGACCTCGCTGAGATTTGTGGCAGACCTCTTTGTGTTTTGCTTAAGCTGCACCTTAGGGTCACTTTAGGGATAAAGATAAATACGCTGGTGATCCACAAAGGAAGGAGCTAGTCGGAAAGTTTTAACAAAGCATTTCTCCAGCATTTGAAAGTTACCTGCTTCAGAATAAGCAAAGGCTTACAAAATATATTTTGTTAGCTTACTGTGAGCCGTCAGAGAGAAGTGATTGTTTCTTAGCCCAGTCTACAAAAACTGATCCCTCTGGCTTGTCTCCAGTACTATCTAGAAAGATTTCTTCTTCAGGCAAGAAGGCTTCCCAATGTGATTTACAGCCCAATCTGGCTATCTAGAGACATCTTTGGTCTCTTGAGTAATACATAAAAAAACCTATCTCTTTTATTCAACCTAATTTCTTTTTTTTGCAGAGGGAACTTTTTTTAGTTGTACTATTAGACTCTGTCTAAAAATTTTTATGGCTTCCTAAGCTGGGGTACCAAAACACTCAGCATCGACCAAACAGTCCTCCCGCCAAGGCCAACAGGATCAGAGTGAGCCTCTAAAAGAAGAGTTCCTGAAAAATCCCATATCCTGTTAGCCATCTGAGTGCTCTAGGCTATAACAGCAGGTACTGTAGACAGCTATCATTGTTTATGATTTGCATTGTGATAGCATGCAAAACATGTCCTACTGTGTCCACACCCCCAGAAAGTCAGGCCTGAATGACTTCTTTCCCATTTGGCATTTCCCTAGTACTATCAGAATTTCTCACTGAGTCCTTGACTCAAAGCTTTTTTTTTTTTAATAATAATTAGTTTATAGTCTGACAACACCAGCAAAGCTCTATTCTTCTTGAATTATAATGCATGAAGAAGTGGAAGTTCGGTAATAAGCCTCCATCATCATTGTTATGTAGAGATACCATCTATGCCCACAACCATATAGGACTAATACTGCGAATGTTTTATTTCTTGCATTGAAGTAAGTAGAAGAAAGTTCTACAAGTTATGTGGCCAGACAAACAAAGAAATTATAATTTTCCATGTGTATCTTGTAGAAAATTCTCTATTAACTATTCCAAACTAAAAACCTACTGTCTAAGAAGGATAAAAACAAATGTGATTAGTTAAGTGGGCTTGTATTTAAATTAAAATTGACCATGAGAAAATACAGTTTGCTTCTTGTTCCGTCACCTAGTAGAAAAAAATGAAATGCACCATTGAGATGGTTCACTAACCCAGAAAAAGTAAGCAGGCAATGAGAGCCTGATGTTTAGCAATTTCACCAGTATAAACAGTGTCAAGGTAATTTGCAAGGCCAAGCAGATATCCAGAAAATAACAGAGGATGACCTTTACTGGAAAGAAGATCATGAAAGTTCTTGTATCTCTGCACAGCACCAAGAAACCCCTCTATTATTTGGCCAGATCAAGACTGAGAATCTTGCACCCTATCTGAATCAGCTACAGATATCCTACCTTCTCTTCCTGTGCACACTTTGGATGCTTTGAAGTGAACCACCTTGGCTGAAGACACTGAAAAAAACTATTTGAGTGCTCAGCTTGTCATGCTTAAAACTTTTTTTAAGCTTATGAAGTGTATGTAGCTTCTAATTTGTTTGAAGTGTATTAAGGCTTTCAAAAATAATATTGTGAAATACCGGTGCACGATGTTTCATTACACACATAGCACCTAATTATGGAAAGTAAGAGCTACTTATTTACAGAAACAAACCAAAAACCACTTTCTATACTTTTCCTTTTTTAACAAAGATAAGGCAAAGTCTTTTTTGTTTCCAAACCCTTCTTTTTGTCATGTACTTTGTAACTTTACCACTCTTTTCAGAAGAGATTTTTATAGAAGGATGCCTCTTCTCTCTTTCTTTAGCTTTGTCACATACCACTTCATCTGTATGGGATCTTGCTGATGTGGAATGTTCTCTGAAAAAAAAGAGCTTTTTTTAAAAATGATATTTCTTTGTACTTGGAAGTATTTGCACAGCAATGTCTCCAGTTGGACAATCACTGATGGAACACTCCTATTCTAGAGCTCAGTCTTTGAAAAAAAAAAAAAAAAAACAAAAAACAAAAAACAACAAAAACAAAAACATAAGTCTTCTCAAACAAGTTATGTAGTTCATGACTTTCACAAAGTCTGACAGTAGTTCCTCTATTTCTGCTCAACACTCCTCTGGTCGGTCGTTACTTTTAGTGAGGTCAGTAACTATTATGTTTGCATTTAGCAAAGTGTTTTATTTAATAAAAAGTGTTGCCGTTATTACTTTCAGAGCACCTCTTCTTAAATAATAAAGATGTCATGAGAAAGGACTCCTCAGAATAAGCAAGGTAAAATCACAGAGTGAAATAACTAAAAGGTAAGAATAAATAGAAGCAGAAGGCATTTTAGAGAGAAAGCAAAAGCTTTTGTAATCATATATGAAATGGGACAAAGAGGTAGAGGAATATAAAAAGTTACTCTGGAGCATTGAACAGACAAGCTGCAACATTTTTGTCTATACTGAATTTTTTCTGAGCTCAGATTGGAATAGGTAACTATATTGCTTATACCTGGGCATGTGCAGTGTTCAAATAAAAAATGAGCAAGTTCTCAAGACTTGTCATTAGAGGAATTCAACTGTTATTCTTGTATAGAGAAGAGAAAGGGCTGGAGACATTTTTACATGGATTGAAACATGAATATTTGACCCTGATGTTGATAGTTGTCTCCTTCTGCATGTTTGTATGTCTACTAATGTCATCTTCTTCCAAGAATTATTATCTGCACACTTAGAAGAAAATAACCCCTATAAGTAGCTTTGAACTGAAATGAAAATTATATGTAATTGAAAACAGAAGAACATATGAACATTGCTATTAGGGAAATAATACTTGTCCTCCTGTCAGTAAGTCTCATCCATATGGATACATCCTTATGTTGTTTAAATTTTCTCAGAGTTTAAGGACCCCAAATATGTGTTCATACCTTGGAGGATGCCTGTCATTAAGTTCACCCATACACCTGGGGGTATTTAGAAATAAGAAACTATTTCTCCTCTCCCTGTTTCCATCATGAATTGTTGCCAAATCTACTTTTCTCAATTCTAAAAGGAGTTAAAATATACACAAGAAATATAGTAGTTAGAGAAAATGAGCATTATATGGTGGGTTGGATGTGACTAGCAGCCAAGCACACACAGTCGCTCACTCGTTCACTCCCCGCCTTCGGCAGAACAGCGGAGAAAATAGAAAGAACATGAGAAAGCTTGCGGGTCAAAATAAAGACAGGGAAATCACTCAGCAGTTACTCTCATGGGCAAAACAGACTTGGTTTGGAGAATTTAACTTCTTTTACAATAGTTAATTACTGTTTCAGGTATTGGGAAAAAGGTGACAAACATTCAAATACCTAGGGCTGCAATGGGTGCATCTAATCTGGTGCAGGTTCATGCATGGGCTGCAATTCCTTTTGGGCTGTTCCTGCTCCAGCACGAAGCACCTCCTGCTCCTCTGGCCTTGTTACCTTTCTATAATTTATGAAATATGATTTCACTGAGTCACTGTAAACTCCTCTGATTGGTTCAGACGCCACACCAACTCCATTGTTGGACTGAGCTGTGTCCTGCGGTGAGTCCATAGAGGTGGCTGGAACTGGCTGTGTCTGGACCAGGGCAGTTCAGACACAGCCAGTGTGTCTGGAGGTCACTCATTAGGATCCCCCCAACCTTGTCATTTATACCCACACATTAGCAACATGTAGCAGACCATCAGGTGCTACACAGTCCTGCCTCCAGAAACCAATTTATCTGCTTATGAAAAATGCAATGCAGCATTGCAGGTTGCCAGATGGATGTTCTCCTCATGAATAAAGTTGAACCACAGGGTACAACTTGCCAGAACGTGAGTCTCAGCTGATTTGGTATTGAACAAAGCCTCATGCAGGCTACTACTCTTTAGCAGTGGTCCTGCAGTAGATGAGGACCTGAACACAAGCAGAGAAGTTGTGTTAATGAAGCTAGAGACGCAGTGTTCTCTGCACAACTCAAGAGCTGATTTGGCTGCCAGACAGACCTGGTTAGCCTGGCTGGCACCAGCAGTAAGATGGCTGTCATTCTCCTCTAGTATTAAGGCAACCTACAGCAACATTCAATATGCCATCAATCTGAAGATTGTGGAGTTCAACGCAAAGCTGTTGGTGGAGCTTGAAGAGTGTTACTGACAGGAGGAACTGGTACAGCTAGTCTCATTAGGGTGAGTATGTGCATATTTATACAAATGAACGGCATTTTTTTAAGTTATGCTATCAAAATTGCTCTATGCCAACTCATGTGCAGGTACCCATTAATGCTCTGCAGACACAAAGCACAAAAATAATTTGCAGCTGCAATAATTAGCAGTGTTAGTTCTTTAAGACTGCAAACAAATATTCACCCAAGCCTCGAGGATCCACTGAGTCAGCTTAGCTAAGGAAGAACAGACTGTGCAATGAGTGGTGCATGGGGAGTTGGATAAGCCACCTCTTATTCCTGGGCTCGAAAGGATCAGGTAGAGCAATGTTGTGCAGTCTTTTGCTATGGGTTCAGATCAGTATGTGCCATTGACAGACATCTTTGTTGCTTTGTCCCCCAGGTTAGTGCAGAAAAGTCTAAGAAGAAACTCCTTTGAAAATCAGCTTCAGAGTAGCTATTCTTAGAGTAATTAGTTTCATAAAAGTAATGAAAAGGAAACAATATTTTTTTCCTTTTCTTTTTCTTTTTTTTTCTGTTGTTATGACTTGGATTTCTTTCTTGAGTCCCAAACACTCAATTTGGTGGAAGATACATCTCACCCTAACAGCCAGAGCATGGAGCAGCAAAGTGCCACTGAACTCAGGCTTCCATGAGATGAGGGATACTGGAATAACTTGTCTGCATTGCTGTGATGGAGGGTAGAACAGGCCTTTTTCCTTTTCCAAAAGATGCTTTGTGTTCCAAGAGACAAAAAAGAAACTGTAGCCAGCAAAAGATCTCAAAATAAATAAAAAGTGTCCAGTGCTTTGCAGAATAAAAAGGGGGTGTCATGTTGATAAATGCATATGATTCAAATTCTTCACATACTTAACTGAAGGTTTTCTTAATAAGCACTTTTCCATAGAATAGAAACACTTAGACAAAGATTAACCAGGAAGACCATGGAATAAAAATTAACAACATTGGTCTAAATCATATATTACAGTGAGGGAAAATCTAGCTTAAGATTTAGAGGATCGAATGCACCTTTATTTTGACATTGAAAAGAATAAACACAAAATATGAATAGCAATACTATGCCTCAGAAAGGAGAATTTGGTCCACAGCTCCCTTGCCTGTCAGCTTTTTTTGTCCATGACACATATTCTTGAGGTGAGATGACTTTATTCCAATTTTGTGACATTTTAGAATCACTTCTTACTTTCTATGAACATGAGCTTGGCAGGTGCAAAGCAGAAAAGAATGAGCTCAAAGCAAAGACCTATTCTCTGCTGCCAGGCATGAGACTTTACAAGAGACACCAGACTTAGGAATGTCAGATGCCTGTCTAAATAATTGACAACTACAATGAAGTGAGGGCAAAAGTCATTCCCAACCAGACTATATTTAAAACTGCTAACCTGAGAGGGACTCACAGTCTAGGGAACATGTCTGAGATTCATCTTAAAAACCCTGCTGTGTGTTTCCAAGCTCAATCATCGGCTATGGAACAATTTTAAATGAGAGTTTTACTGAGCCAGTTACTGCACAAAACTAGCTATATGGAAACTTACATTGTACTGATGAAAACACATTATCCTTTGTCACATTATAGGAAGGCAAATTTAGAAACCATCTGCAGTCGTATAAAACTTCAAGCTGGACTCACACACTGAAAAGAATTAGTGATCTCAGAAACCAGTCAAGAGTTAGATTAGCTGTGGATGTAATGCTAAATTCCAGACAACACACAGGCAGAAGGAAGAATACCACTGTCCAAAGGGTTTGGTCATTGTGTGCCAGACCACTAAATGGACACCAAGCTCAGGGGCCAAATTCTTCCCAGTGTGAGTATGCTCTGCTCCTGCCAAAGCTGGTGGGAGCAGGATGCCTCCACTGCAGGCCAGAGCGTTTGACAAAGGAAGAAAAATATATTTCTGCAAAGAAATCTTTCTTGTGCTCTTTATGAGTATTGTTAGGTGTTGTGGGTTGGGCTTCGGTTTGTTTGTTTGTTTGTTTGGTTTGGTTTTGGTTTTTTATAAGCCTGCAAAGCTGTGGAATATTGAGAAAATAGACATTATATGAAATCCCAGTTCCATTAAAGTCATTGGGAAAATTTCTATTGACTTCCCCAGGGTCATCTTCAGTCTACAGCATGGTCCCTTGTGTATTCTTGCTTGGTGACACCCAAATAAATTGTACTTTGCTTACAAATCAAAACATTTTTTTTAAAGCTGTTAGCTCAGCATGGTAGCTGAAATACAAGCTGTGCTCTTCTCTGCATCTCCTATTATTACCTGTCATAAAGAATCCACAATTAGGGTTTAGCTGGCAATTTCGCAGCTGAAACGCAAGGCAGATGAAAATCCAGATTGTTCTTCCAAATCTGTTTTAGCTGTATGTTACTGATATAATAGCTGCTGCTGCTGCTGGTGGAATAGTAAGCTGATATTTACCTCCATCTACATTGCCTGATCTGAAGCCCACCCAGTAGCAAATTAATATACTGCACAATGCTGTTGCTATTGAATTTCTATTTCTGATCAAGGGTTGGACTTGATGATCTCAGAGGTCCTTTCCAACTCGTCTGATTCTATGATTCTATGATTCTATGATTCTATGATTCTAGAATTCTCCAGTTGGGTTTACCACAGCAGCTATTCCAGTGTACCAGATCTTGGCAGAAGTTTTTGAATTACTTCAGTGACAGCAGGACCAAGTCTTCAATAGTCATCACCAGATCCTACAGACAAATACAGGAAGAAGCTGGTAGTGTAAAATATTTTTACATAGTGTAGAATATTTAATGTGACTTTAAAGATCCCAAATAAAAGAGAAATAGCCATAAATACAAGGATTTCCACAACATCACAGTAGTCTGTTAGATACTTTTACCTACTGAGGACTGAGAAATGGAAGATCAGGGAGGATGAGTTAGAATGAGGAGGGAACAAATACAGTATTCAGAGTATGTAGAGGAACCACTTTTTCTTTTGCAGATTTACCAGTGGAGCAGGAAATGTCTTGTAACTGACTTAGGAGTTTAAGTAAGGTAATTTCTTTCAGTGTGGAAAGCATTATTTTTCAAGTTGTGTGCAAGGCAGACAAACTAGTTGGCCTACACCTTAATCTCTACATCTGTGGAACACAACCAGTATGATAACTTGTAGGGGTGTGACCTGACATTTCTTTTTTGTGAGAAAATTTTCTAACTTAATTTCTGTTGGAACAAAGTCAAGTTAAATTATTTTTTTTTGCCACAGAATATCAACATCAAGTTCATAGTTATTATTTAGAGGGTAATTTCACACTGATGATTCACAAAANATTTTTTTTTGCCACAGAACAACATCAAGTTCATAGTTATTATTATGTAGAGGGTAATTTCACACTGATTCACAAAAAAAAAAAAAAAAGGAAAACAGAATGACTAATAGGAAATGAAACTAAGATTTATTAATTTTATTTTAAAATGTTAATAAAATCAAGTTTATATTTTCTCAAATGAGCAGTTCTCCTAAAATTATTCGACCCTGTCTCTTTATAGACATTGTTTGTTCTCTTCTTTTTCTTTGTTTCTTTTTGCATTGCTGCTCAAATAATTTCCAATTGTGATTTATGCTTATTTGGTAACACAAAGGACTGAAGCCAGCAACATCGTTTAAAATAGCCTGTGTCAGAGATTATGCTTTATTTACCTCATCCTGAGGCATTTTCCTATGATCTCTTTGAATTAATTTAATTTGAAAAATGTTGTCTTGAAGTTAAAGTACAATGAATAATAGTCAGTTGTTTTGGAAACTGAATAACAAGAAATACCTTCAGTCCTTTTTTTGTTAAGCTACTAATTGTTTTGTTTATTTAAATTAAGAAAACTGTATGCCCAAGGACATGTCATGAATTCTCAGGACTATGCAGCATTTTCTCTGCCCAGCAGCAAAAATTATATAAAAAAAAATATCCATAATTAATGTTTCTTTTCACACACTTTTGTAAATGAAAGAAATCTAAACCAAAAGGCATTCATTTATTTCCAAATTAGGAAAACCTCATTTAGTGGTTCTTCAGTTAACTGAAGACCTTTATCCTCTTGAAACAAGAGTGGAAGTCAGTGACATGGCCAGTCCTTAAGAGCCTGGGTGGTTATCTCACAAGGAAACCTTAAACCTTAAACAGTTGGGGACCTTCCTTTTAATGAGGATACTCTCTTGCTGACAGGCTCTGGGATGAAGCATCACCATGTCTGTCCAAAACCACAGAATATTGTGCCTTGAGCTGGCATCACAGCAAATTCCTAGTGATTCAGACCTGTAGTGACAACACTTACTGCTCTCTTGCTTATGAGAGCAAACGGTACTGGAGTAGGCACAGTGCTGACATGTAACAAGAAACAGGCCCCTGAGAAGGGCATGCTCTAAATCAAATCAGACAAAAAGGAAAGAACAAATGAGAAATGCAGAACGAAAATAAGAGCCCTGAGAAAGGGTTCACATGGTCTCAATGTGCATAAATACCTGAAGGGAGGGTGCAAAAAAGGACAGAGCCAGGCTCTCCTCAGTGCTGGTCAGTGGCAAGACAAGAGGCCATGGGCACAAATTGAAACACAGGAGGGTCTCTCTGAACATCTTTTTCATGGTGAAGGTGACTGAGCACTGACACAGGTTGTGGACTCTCCATCACTGGAGACATTCAAAAGCTGTTTGGACATGGTAGTGGACAACTGACTCTAGGTGCGACTTGTGAAGGAAGGATCCGATGATCTCCAGCCGTATCTTTCAGTCGCAACCATCTTGTAATTTTATGCTTCTGTCTCATCAACAAATCTGGAAACTGACCCTGTCACTGCTCACCCTGAATCCACTGGTGCAGGAAGCCCCTTGCTCTGTCCCTCTGAGCTTAAGTTATTAATGGAATAGTTTATTCACTCACTTTTATGCTATTTTCTGGGAAAAACAGATTTTTATTGAATAGACTCCATAACTTAATGGGAAGAAAATATTCTGATTCTTATATATACTCAAATCTCTTCACGCTGCTCTGGAAATGTAGGTGTTGGACGTGAGCGTGTGGCATAGAAATTACTTATCACAGAAGCACTTCTTTCATTTTTACATTTGCTGATGGTCCACTAGTTTCAGTTGCACATTCCTGCTTTATGGTGATATAAGAGAATATAAAGTTCAACTTTAAAGGTGACTATGAATTTATGAATTTGTCTTGGTATTTCACTGGCCTTGTAGATTTTACTCTAAAGACTGTTTTCTGTTTTGGTTTTTTTTCAAGTTCTGATAGTTCTTTCTTTATGAATATTCTATAGGTAGGGCCACATAGAAATAATCAACCTGTCTTTTCATGCTGGGAAGATTTCAGCGAAAGGTTTGTTTAGATCCTATACAAGTAACATCTTTTGCTTAACACTTTTAAATAATTTGAACACTTAACCAGGGCAATCACATTCTTCTCTAAAAGTGGAAATTTTCCTTTCAAATCAGTAACCAGAAGGAGAAACATTAAATAATTTGAAGTAATGATAAAACATATATAATATAAAAAGATAGTCTCCTGTAAACAATATGATTGTTTTTCCTGTATTCTTCAAATTCCATATCTTGGTTTGTAATCTATACCTACAGTGAGGGAAACCATAAATGAATTATGAATGACAGGACAATCTTCCAGGGATGATGAGGTACTACATCTCAGAGAAACAGTTGATAAATAAAAAGTTGTATGTGATGTGACAGAAGTAGGCAAATCTAAAAACCTTAATATTAAATATGAGTGAGGAAGCTTTTATTCATATCCATTCCTTCAGGGTAGATTTTTGGGTGATAATTCATTGGTTCAGCTCCACCAGATTTAAAAAAGATGAATGCACTCAATGCTTAATTTTCAGTCTAATTAAGCCTGTAGATGACAGAAATATATTTGTTTGATATATGTTGAGTTGCATTTGACCACAATAGCTAGGAAATTATTAAAATATACTTATTTCAATGATATTTTATCTTTTCCTTTCAATTCCCAAATATCATGGACGAGTAAGCAGAAATCTACACCATTGTTTCTAGAATGGTATTGAAGAGAGACTAGGTACCACGGTGAGAGGAAAAACATATATTCTGTTTATTATAGTAAAGTGTCCTCTCTTATTTTTTTTCCAAAATATTTTTTCTTAAAAGCATCTATTTCTGAACTATCACCATTTTTCATGTAGGCATCCTGCAGGTGTGATACAATATATATTATTTTAAAATTTATTCTTAAAAATAACTTTAAGATATTTTTATTAATTATGTGTACATTTAGCTTTTAATTTTCAGAAGGAAAATATTGTTTTGGAGGAATTTCAGCTCAAACACATTAAAAGTTACTCCAGATGCACTTGGGAGAAAAGGCTCATATTGCATATACTAAAAGGGAAACATCCTCAAATGGTTAGCAGGTCATAAAAATAGTTTCCACTTATTTTTTTATGGTAGCTAAAGCAGTTAAAATATGCAAAGCATGATCAGTGACTTCTGTAGTATGGTTTACACGGCGAAAGTTTGGAACAACAATGAGGGAAATCACGTTTTCATGAGAGACAGTCTGTTCAGTCCCAATGGAACAAGAAATGTAAAAAGCAAATGGGAATAAAGTCTCTTAGAGATGGCTGAGGTGACCTAAGGCACTGCTCTTTCTCCCCTTCCAAAAGTCTGGTGGAGGCTCTCTCTCAGAGTAGCCCAGTCCCAGCTCTGAAAGGAAATGTCAGTCCCATGGAAACAACCTGCTCCCTTCCATCAGAGGCTGTGGTGCTCGCAGATGCATTTTAAGGAGAGCATAAGTGACTCTGTGAAGGTCTTTTAAATACAGATTTCTAAGGCTGCCATCATCTTATTTCAAGATGTTTTGATTTTCTCTACACACACACAAACTAACCCTCAAAAATTATGCAGTAATAAGCATTTTTAAAGTATAAGGTGTAATTATGATGTAGAGATATAACACATAAAGTCAAGAAATGTATCAGAAGTACATATTGGGGAATGAGCTTTAAATCAGAAACCAAAACACACAGCTGTGTGATCCCCTTTTCAAGAAGGAAAGCACTAAGCAGAAGTGAAAATATTATTGCAATACCACTGTTAGAAATTATTACAAAATCAGTCTTTAGTATTAGCTAGGACCACTGTTCAGCTAGTTGGGAAGGTATGAGATTATTCTGATTGCTCAACTGCAGTAATTGGTTGCAGATGGGTGCAATTTTAAGATCATTATTTGTACTCCTTCCTGTGCCCTCCGTACCTCGAAACAATTGCAATTAAGATGTTCCTCAGCAGTTTTTTGCTGAGCTACATTCTTTTCTTGCTCACACAGGTTAAAACACTACTAAATTAATCATTGTAAAAGGAATATAGCTTTTTTGATGTGCTGTTATTTTTAACTAATTAAAAGGAGTCGGAGAGCTGATTAGCAGCACAGAATGATAGCACAGACCATTAAGACTCAGATGCAAACAAAAGCACACTTTCTTTTCTCACATGCAGGTGCCAACTACCTGAGTAAGCAGAGATCTCCTGGTACAAAGCACATCAGTGCCCAGGCGAGGGGAGATTTTGATTCTGGGACCTGTTTTTTGGGTCAGATACACATGAACTGATCTGCCCTAAGCATGTGGGAACTAAATGCACCAAGGGAAGCCAGGAGTTCAGAGATGTGTCTCTAGGGATAGTTGTTTAAGATACACTCGTTTTTTAGAGCTGTAAGGCCAGGATTCTAATTTATAAGATTCCATCTGTAGCATATATTCTTAGAAAGCCCAAATGTGATTTTATCAAGTGAAAGAAAGAGCCAAGGTACCTTTGGCTTCCTCCCGCTGTTAACACTGGCCATTTCTGCATAAATCCCTAAGCCCCTGATACTGATGTGACTGGACAACTTTCCCCACCAGACAGCAGGTCTAGCTGCTGCTGCTAAACCATCAGCAATATACAGATATTATCAACCAAAAATAGTCTGAGATTTGTAGATGGCTGTAGCAGGACTTCAGCAATATACCCTGTGCTTCTTCAGCTGTAACAACAATTTGTAAATGTTGACTAATGGATAGCCATTATACAGCGATATCCAATTCAAGTTACATTTCATTCAGTTGTAAGATTTCTACCAACTAGACAAGGAATTGGGTCAGACTACAGACCTTCCATAAAATCATGTGTTACAGAAACTAACAATTTGCTGGGTATAACCCAACAAAAACTATGATTTCCAGACATGTTGACAAATCACTCTTTCAACTGTGTGCCCTTGGAGCTTACCATTTTGGATTCCTTCTTCAGTTTCTTTATAAAGTGTGTTTCTAATAAAAAAATATTATTACAGTTTGGCAGAGAAAAAGGGTTGATGGAGGCATGCACAGTTCAAGGAAAACCTTTTTGTTAACAATTAATTCCTATTTTTTGCCTAACATTGAAAGAATGTGAATAACTAAGCTTAAGTCCATAAATACTTTCATTTTTATTTTAGACTTTCAATGTTGTTTTTTTTTTCTCTACTCTACCTTGGACATAAAAATTTAACAACAGTTTGGTAAAGAACAATGCAACAGAAGAAAATCTCATTCCAAACCTTCTCAAGTAACAGCTCAAATGCCCCATGCTCAAGGACTTTGTTCAACGTAATGTATCTCATCACTGGAAAAAAATTACTCAGTGGGAGATAAATTCTGATTTAATTAAAAGAGCTGGCAAAGGGAAAAAACACACTCCTTATTCAACTGCAAAACTATCCTGACAGACTTCAGATTAGAGCTCTTAACAGGGTTCATCCCAGCTGTTATCTCTTTAATGACTCATCCAAAGAATATAAGCAGGCAACAGCTGGAGCCTGGACTCTGCCTTTTTCTACAGTGTATCGGATGCCAAAAATGGGAGCAAATACTGGTCATGAGGTTCTCAAGTGCTGCTTTCTGGAATGGCACTATTCCTGGTTACTGTAGCATCACAAATTCCTATCACGCTTGAGTTATGTGATCTTTCAGGACACTTTACACGTGCAGGTTTGTTCTAGCCCTCACTCAGGCTGTGCTCCCAGTTAGGCAAATGTGAGCTTTGGGAATCTACATGATGGAGGAGGTAATGACTCTGATTCAGCAAAGCCTTTAATGCATGTTTAGCTGTACATGTGTGAGGTTCACCTTCATTCAGGATAGTGTTATTCATAAGGTGAACTCTGAACACACTTGAGTGTTGTACTGTAAGAAGGTTGAAATTACCAAGATACCTTCTGTTACTATGTGAATGCACTGCAGGATTCTAAAACACCGTGGCAGACAATTGTTCCATAGCATTTTAGGTTTGAGAGTGCTTGAGTACAGTCTTCACTGTAAGAAAATATTTCTACTGCATTCAGATCAGAAGAGTTTGACTAAGTCTAGATATAATGGACTTCTGTGGAATATGAGACTTACCTCACAAAGTGAAAGCCAGAGATTGAAAGATGGCAGAACGTCATACAGGTTATGTAAGCCATACAAGTGGAAGCACACATTAATTTACTATCCTGAAGGGATTGTTTTTCACATTCTGTTTGTATAGCAAGACAGTAATAATGTTATCTCACTTTTGCTTTGTTTTGAACATCCAAGGTTAAAAAAAAAAAAAAAAAAAAAAAAAANTATCCAAAGTTAAAAAAAAAAAAAAAAAAGTGACTATGTCAGGATTTTTCCTAGTCCTTGCATCAAATACATTATTTGAAATAAAGATTTATGTTCTTTTTTTATTTCAGATCAGTATTCTTAGTGTTCATCCCAAACAGTAGGGTAAATTGGTGGAGACTTTTTGCAAACAGAGGCAACATGAACTTCATTTGAAAACTTCTCAGTTTATTGCAGAGGACAAGATGAAAATGAGATGTGTTCAGAGGATGTCAGTGAGATCCTCATGGCACAGCTGGTGCTAGGAACTGTATCTGGTAGCTTTTGCAGGCCCACACCTATTATGGTAGTGCATTATTGAAAAGTTCAATAGCTTCATGATTGTACACAGGTTTTAGAAATGGTCCGAACAAAATGCTCACTGTCTTAGTAGATTTAATAATTATTGGATAAAATACAAGAAGGCAGTCCATGGCAATGGCTTATTTTCTTTGCAGAGCTGCTATATGCTGATCCTCTATAAGTGATCACACTGATCCTCTATTACACCTTTCCGTAGCTTCACAGCTTCAGGAGTGGAGCTAGGAGGTGTACTATAGAGCTGTGGAATAACTTCTTAACTTTTCAAAATAAGAGTGGGAAAATCAAAGTGCCTTTAGCTACTGTCTTACTGCAGATCATCTTCAAGGCAATCATCTAGGCAAAGGTCCTAGAGAGAAGCTTTCTTTCCAACATAAATCCAGAGGTGGTAAAAATTGTCCTTTCCTGTCCCAATTTTTTCATAGCAACCTCTCTTACTGAGAAACCAGAAGAGATGCTGTGATGTGAATAGTAATATATATGTCAGACAGAGAGAAGCTGAAAGGTTCGACAAAGACTCACTCCTTCAGTGTAAGAACCTGTTCCTGCCTCAGTCTCTCATAAACAACATACTTAAGTCATCAGGTTGCTGGAGAGAGCAGATTATTTGGTCAGACATATGTCAGAAGAAACAGGCACTTAATGGATCAACACAGATCTCTGTTCCTGATGATGCACAGGTTAGCGTGCAAGGCAGCTTTTGCCCCAATACTTTTTATCTCACAACTCAGCATCAAAACAAAAGGTCCTCAGCAAAGTTTTTCTGAGTTATCTATCCCCCACTATTCTTGTAGAAAAAATTGCATTATGTTGCCTTTCTATTCCCCTCACATATTCTAAATAATAATGTATAAGGGCTTGGATTTGTACAAGCCCATCAATACTTGCAAGGATAAGCAACAGATAGAAAGACCCTTCGTTATTTTCCAGACACTCTCACTTCCCATTTCCTTCATGCCCCTACTGAACTGTCCGATCTTCTCTCTCACAACCTCAGCTCACCACAATAAGGATATTCCTCCTAAACACCTTTATCCCTGTGAGCATGTTGAAACTTCTCAGCCCTGCCAGCTCCCAGAAATCCCTCTCTGATGTCCTCACCCTTTTCCAACAAGCTATGCTGACATCATCACATTACTGCATTTGCTATTCCCAAGGGTTGGTAAATGCTCTGCTCCTCTGGGTATTAGCACAAAACCCCTCAGAATGAGAAGTTCCTGATCCCAGCTGTTGTCAGTCCCCAGCCCTCTTTGCTTCTGTCCCCCAAAAGAAGATAGACCCGAGTCTTTCTTTTAACTTTCCCTTAAGAGCTTAAAAGACTGCCTCCTAAGCAGAGAGAGCTTCTTCTCAAAGCAATCTGTTCTGAAAGGCCACCACCATCCCAAACTATTTTGGAACTTACCACTGAAATCTCCTATCTCCCTGTTAAAAGACCTGTTCATCCTATGAAAAAATGCAAACATTTTAGTGATGGTTTGGTACTTTAAAATTTATTTCACACATGCAAAGTTTGACCATGCACTTCAAAACAGTTCCTAAAGCAGTTTTCCATTCTGCCTTAGATTCCTCAGTGGGTGGCAACTTTTGGTGGATCAGAGGTAATGGGTCTAGAAAGATCATCCCTCTCGGTTGCTAAATATAATCTCATATGTTGTGTGTTCCCTAGATCTCTATGAGATACTATTTAGCATGGCACTACTGCACCAAAAATGGGCAAGAACTGTTTTACAAGTATAAAATCCATGTCAGTAACAGAGGAGTACTTGCTTTAATTAGGCATTTGGAGCAGAGCTGCTGGGTGAACACGGATCTGCAGATACATCTATAGATCTTCATTGGCAGGAAATTATCTGCTGTGGAGCCAGGGTATCACACTACATGGGAAAACCTAGCCTTTTCTAAAGATCATCCTTTCTTGCAGTTTCCACAGAAACCGTATTAATGCAGAAAGAGCGTTTATTTAACAGGACATTAGTGTTGGATGAAAGAGACCTTCTCAGTTCTGCTACAGACTTGATGTACAATGTTAGGTAAGTCACTTTAAAGACCCTGTGTTTCATATCCTTATATTTAACATGGGTGTAAGTGATTTTTCACACACTATTAATGTTATGATGAGTAGCAGGAGACAGAATTTCTGCACAGGTTTTTGATTTCTTCTACTGAAGGAGAATTCTTCAATCCTCTAATCAAGTTAGTAAAAGGTGCCTTGAGTGCAACAGAATTACTTGCAGTTGTAGACAAAAGGTGGTATTTAAGAATAAACCAAAGAGTCATATACAGCAACTTTTAATTTGGTCTATAGAGTTCATTCAATTTTCACTACCCAAACCAAAGTTGAAAACATGTGAAATTTTCCATCCAGTGTAAATGACTGTCCCAAATCCTCTGACTTCTCTCGAATGATGTGCCAAGTAGTTTTAGATTATGTCATCAGACTTGTGTGTGTGTGTGTGTGTTCTATAAGGCAATACCTTAATGACTGAATTGAAGAAAAACAATTATGACCCATTAATCTTACCAGCCACTTCAATGCTACAGATCCTGGCTTTGCTGGGGCTGAGCTATTCATTCAGCAGAAAGTTTGCCTCAGTATTGAATTTCAGGCAGACAAAATCAATGACAGTCCCTTATCTTCTCCCATATGAGATTCTGATTGGGTTTGCTTCCCATTTTACAACTAACTAGAGTATGAACAAACTAAGGAGTAAAATGTATTAAGAGTTGATTTTACAGTAAANNNAAAAAAAAGAGGAAATGTTCTAAAGGCTGTTTTGCACACATTTCTATAGATAAGATGTAATTGACACAGCTGGTTTTAGGACGACATCTCTCTGTAGAACCAAGGCACTGTATCACCCCAAACACTTAAAAGGTGTTTGTTACAGTACTGCTCTCCCTTGGTTTTGCTTCAGTCAAACTTAATTGAAGGGTTACAGGTGACAGAACAGTGTAAAGAAATGGAATCTGCAAAGTAAAGGTGAAAGCAGATGGTACCTATGAAAAAAGAGGATTTGCAAGCTGTCATTGAGGCTGAATTTTTCCATTTCCCAAAGAATGCCCTGGTAGAAGTCCTTTAGTCTATGTCATATATTCCAAGATAGCTTAACTGACACGCCTTGGTACTGACTAGAAAATAAATCCGTAAGGTAAAAGAGTAAGCCAGCTTCCAAGATCACTCCCATTTCTGTTTATTTGTCCAAGACTGCTACCTTATACCTGCAAATTAGCAACACCAGTGTTTAGGGAGTATATTCCCTCTTGGAACTGTACCAACTTATTTCTCATCCTCTAAGCAGCCACAGGATGGTGTACACTTTCAATTTTATTCACAATGTCCTAGGCTGAATTGGATTCAATGATCTGAGTTCTGATTTAATGCTATAGGCCCAACTCTTACTCATAATAAGGATCTTTACAGTATTGTTTTAGAGACATATGGAATTAGAAAATAAATAAACTCAACCACTTTAACAAGATGTATTCAGCTATGAATACATGCTCAAAAGTGTTACATAAAACAGGTAATTTACCATGGATGGGCTACAACCTTCTTTGGGTCTCTTCGTTACCAGAGACATATAAAAGGGACTTAATATAAATGAATCTTTGTGCTCTGATTTCTTACTTCTTCATTGCCAGTACTATGTCATCCAATTACCCTTCATCCCGCTGTGTGACTAGAATTTTTCTGTCATGAACCATTTTTAAAGTCTCCAATGACAAAAAAGAGGAAAAAAAACCTTTCCTTCAAAGAAGACAAGAAGATTGATGACTTTTGTTCATGAACCCAACAGTTTAAATTAAAAAATCCAAAGCCCTCATGACTCTAATTAATTTTACTTTGGCGATGGGATTTCATTATTTAACTTTTTGCAGTTATAATGAAAACTTGAATGACTTTTTATTTTTTTTCCTTCGTATTTCATCACAATCTTTTTGTTATGGGAATCACAAATACACAAAACATTTCAAACCCAGCCAGTTCAGACAGAAAGCAGTTAAATAACTCAAAGTCGCAAAGATGTAAGCATGTGCTGAAATGTATGCATGAATAGTCCCACGTGTAAAGTTAATTGCCTAGATCAGCACATAATGATGGTGCAGCACCATAGTACAAATAAACTTGAGTGATTACGTGGACAAAGACTGCATCTTTCCATTTTAAAAATATAGTGATTAGAATATTACATTTCCTTCCTGTCTTTATTTGAAAGGGTGCAAAACAGAGATAACTCATGCAGCTCCTCCTGAGCAGTGATATTAAGTCTAGCTAAGGTCTGGTTTAGTTCTTCACCTCTCTGCAGTTTGCAGATTAGAAAGTGGGCACCCAGAGCACTTCCTCTCCTGCCATTGGATTCCAGTTTTATATCCCTGTTTTAATAACTGTTGAATGAAGTGATCTCCATCTAGGGCACACTTTTCACAAGGTCTCTTTCCCCCCATCTTTCTGACAGCTTATTATGACTGAAGTGGAAATGTTACATAAAACAAGCTGTTTATGGAAATCTTATTTCTGTCACATGAGCTCTATTCTGATGTGACAGGCACTCTATCTGGCTGCAAGTATTAAATATATTAATTATATCTGTCATTATGCAATTCCCCTCTTATCACCACTGGTTTTTATAGACCTGGTAAAATATACTCTGAGCAGTAAAATCATTGCACCTTAGCACACTTTAACGTTTATAACAATCTGACATAATAAGGATACTGTCATTGCAGAAACACCTTCCTACACCCATGTGGGTACTTGAAAATCTGTGCTTTCTCCATCCTCCTACATAAATATAGTAGCTTAGGAACTTTTATGCTGTGCCTTGATTTTTAATGATAGGAGTTGTCAGGTACCATTTAAAACATAGGAGATGAAAAGGGGACAATTCAACTTTAACTGTAATGCAGTTTTCCTTTAGATTTAGTTACTTGTTCTACTTCTGGGAAGTGGTAAAACTGTGAGAAAATGTGAAACAGGATTTTAATTCTTTCTAGTTTAAAACTTCAGCTGTCTCAGGACCCCTTCCTCTCACTCTGGAATACCTAAAAAACCCCATAAACAGTTTAAGGTGAGAGACTTTGATGCCAGTCTAACTCCACTCACAGCAATTAAGCATGCAAGATTTCTACAAATAAGAAATAAACTCTGGTCTGTAATGGTGGATCTAATCTTCTGAAGCGTATATAATGCTTATTCTCAATGCACAAGACAGGTTGTGGAGTTCAAAAAAATGAATTCAATCAGGACCTTGCTAATCTTATACTCTTGCTTCCAAATTGCACCGTGAAATTAATGGACAAGTCTAGACTGCCCTTCTGGATTCTGACACCTGAATGTAGGCTTCATATACAGGCTAAGAATTGTAATTTGTGATACAAGGAAAAAGTCCATATATGTTTTACTTAGAATAAAAAAATAGCATGTATATAGAGAAAATTAGCCACATCATTCAGGATGCAAGTGTTTTTGAATCCTGATCTAGATTTGGGGGATACAACTTTCTATGTAGCTCTTTTGCCCTCTTGTTAAGGTAAACGTCCAAAGGAGATTTAGGAGAGCCCACATACTGGATAGAGTGTCTGTGTGTTACCATGTTGTGCAACACATCTGGATTGTAAAACTGTAGTCAGAGTGGCAAAGCATTCTCTGTATCTGAGGCACAGTAATAAAGATTGATATCAAGCAATCCAGTATGGCTCAAGTATCATCCCTGGATCTCTTGTTCTGATTTGCTTTGTTGCTCATTTGCTTTGGGACTGACACAGTCCTGTCCATTGTCAGAGTGACAGGAATGGCTACAGCAATTGCCTATTCTGGCAGTAGGGTTCTAGAGAAGACCGGAGTTTTGCAGTGGTGAGACACGACACGCTCCAGACCTTTTACTAATAGAAGAAGAAAATGAGCTTCCTCCTGAATTTTCACGGCAGCGTCTGTGGGGAGGGAGGCCTGAGCACACCCCACCGAGGGGGTCACCTTTCGCGCTTGGTTGCGCGGCGGGAGCTGGCGGCTGGATCGCCCCGGCTGCCGGCGCTGCGGGCAGCGCGGCGGGCGCGGGACGGCGGAGGTGTGCGGGGAGCCGGGGGGCACCGGGGAAGGTGCCGCGCCTGTGGCCCCGGGGCGGGGCTGCCGTGCGCCG
>VXAY01006797.1:1308067-1325024 GCA_013399855.1 Oxyruncus cristatus | reverse complement strand
CGCCGGCCGCGGATGCGCCGCTCCGCCCCGGCTGCCGCCGAAGGAAGAAAAGTTTGGGCGCGACTTAGGGCCGCGGGAGCGCCGGAGGAGAAGGAGGATGCGCGGTTTCCCCGGCTGATCGGGAAGGAAGGATGACCAAGGGAGGATGTGCACCAGCAGCCAGATCATCGGGAGCCTCCTGGTGCTCTCCGTTCTGGAGATAGGGTTAGGGGTGTCCAGCGTGGCCGTGGGGGCGGTCAGTTTCAGCCTGGTCCTCACAGAGCATAAACCTCAGCTGGGAGACTCTTCTCCGGTATGGAGCGGGGTGTGTGTACGTTAGCCATTTCACTCTCTCTTTAACTCTTTATGGTGATGGTCAGACCGTGCGAAAGCATCCCCCTTTCCCTTCCCTTCCCTTCCCTCCCGCGTGTGCATGCTGCGCCGAGAGCCTCGCCGGGTCCATTTCCGATGTGCATGCGGTACGGTCTGCACAGTCGTGGGGCGGGAGGCACGGCGGGGAGAGATGCGTGTGTGTGTGTGTTGGGTGGGGGGAGACCCCTTCTTCCTCGCTCCTTTCCGTTTTGCAATCTTGCCGTGCACAATTGAACTTTCTATGAACCCCTTCTCACACCTGGGAAAGCCCGATGCCTCGAGTGGAACACGGGCCATAGCTTACAGTCTTTAAATTGACTGTGAGCTTTGCTTTTTAAAAAGAACAGCCCCTATCCCTTACGAGGAGACTGTCGGAAGGTGTTTTAAATTAATGTCAAGGGTATGTCAGCCGAGTCCCGGGCGATTGGAGGAGAAAGAGGAAATGGGAAAGAAAAGGAAAGATGTGTTCTCATGATCTGGGCACCCTGAGCTTCTTGTAAAATGAACAAAAAAAAAAAAAATTGAAAAACCAATAATGGGTTAATAGAACCAGCATGTTCATATCACAGAGCATTTCTCACTTCCCAAAACGTTTCTTTATTTTTCCAGTTTGACATATGCATGTTTCTAGGAAGAATTTTCCTCCAAATGGTTATTTATATTTATGAAACAAAGAGTAGGAAATATTGAATAATCAGCCTAAACATGAGTGGGCATTTTTGAAGTCCAAATCTGGTTTTGGCCAGCTTGGATTTTACAGCAGTATTTGTAAAAGGATTGTTTGCTTTGCTTCAGTTAACATCAGAAATGCAAAACACCCTTGATTGTTCACCAGCGTAACCTCCTGCAATTTATAGATTCATTCTGACAAAGTACTTCATGTCATATTCTCACTGTCAATAATTATTAATTATTGACAACAGTCATAAATATTTTTGGCAGTGTATAAACACACACATAATTCTGCACTGCAGAACAGGTAGGCGAGAAATGAAAATGAAGACCAGATCAGATAAGACAGTGGCCAACAGGTAATGATATTGTAAAATCACTTCAAAAAGGGAGGTTTCTGATCATTGCTGATGAAGAAAAAAATATTATGTACAAACATGTGTCTATCTGAAGATTTAATGACAGAGGGCAATATCCTGGGTTTCACTGAGTCAAAGAGCTTTGATCAGTCAGTCAGATCAGAATTTTATGCAGTGATTGCATTTTGTGACAACGCTACCACAGCTGATATCATTTCATGACGATGCACATTTCCTGCACAACTGCCTCATTCATTTTTGTGCTTTCCGTTACCCCAGACTTTGTGCTAGCCATAGATTAAAATCTACATTAGATCTTGGCTCCAAGGGCCTTATAATCGAAATGAGACAGATATAGGATAAAAGGGTGTAAGGGAGTATGAAGAAACAGCAAACCAAAACAGTGGTATAACAGGTGGTTGCATTAACACAAACCAGCACTCTGGCTGATTTGAAGCTGTTCATAGGTAGAATTTTAGAGAGGAATAAGACAGAGGACAATAAAGTTGTTTTGCAGATGTTTATAGGAAATTATCCATGCAGAGGCATGGACTAGAGCCCAAAGGGGTATGCAAATGTAACAAAGGATGCCCACAACCAGAGCCATCAGAGGCTGGCATCAAGTGCTAGGAACTGAGCAAAAACTACAGGTTGGGTAGGCAGAGAGAGACCTTGAAGAAACTGTAAAGTGGAAGCAAGCAGCTTATGCTTCATGTAGCAGAGTAAATGAGAAATCACAGTGGCATGTAGGGTGGGTGACATGGTTATGAAGGCTTACTTACTTTTCCTTGAACTAAAGATCTATGGTCTAAATTGTCATCATTATAGCACTCTCTCTGTACTACTTTAGCAGTTCAAACTGTCTGTTAGATTGCATTCTTCTTACTTAGGGCACTAGCAGGTGAGACAGGACAAGAAAGGAGTCAGAGATTTACTGTTCTCCAGGGATGCTTATGGACATGATCCAAATGATGCTTATGGACTAGATACAAATTAAAACAACTGGACAAAGGTTTGTCCTGTTGCAGAAGTGGCATAAGCTACCTTTCCGTTCACCAAATCTTACACTGAGCTCACGTTGCCTGTATTAAAGAATATATCTTCCATAAAATATGTTATTTTCTTCCAATTAACATTCTTGAATCAAGGTTTTCCTTTGAGAAACATACACTAAGGAAAATAGAGGGACATTAAAGGGAAAACTAATTCTTTGACATGTTGGGATGCAAAACACTTAAGTTGAACAGTGTCAGGCCTTCTATTGTAATTTACTTGGAAATACACAGAAAACCTTTGACCCTGTTCTATCCTTTTATGTGGGTGTAACTCAGCAGACACCCAAGTTCAGAAGGAAGTAGATGAAGATAGCATCACCATGGAAACCTTAACCTGAATTCTTAAAATTTGGGCATCTTAAAAATCGTGCACATTCTATCTCCTATACTTGCCTCCCTGCAATGCTTTGCATTTGACAAACTTTAGCTTTTTTCTTAAAAGAGTTTTTATTGTTCACTGCCTCCATTCAGACAGATGATCTACTAACATACCTAACTTTAACCATGTGAATCCCACCCATAGGATTAGAGATACAACTGAAGTTAAGCATGGGCTGAAGTGATCTGACCATTGCATGCCCTGCACTATGTATAAACAAGTCAGTGAAAGTAGCGTAGATTAGAACTAAGAAATTGAAAGTCTAGGCAATGTCTACATCAAAAAATGAGTGGAAATGTAAGAAAAAAGTTTCTAAATTTGTTGTTCTCATTGGAGTTGAGCTAGATTAAGATAGTAAGAGTTGTTTGAAATTTAGCCAAAATAAAACAACTGAAAGTGTGACTTACTTCTCAAATTATCTGGAGCATGTGGAGACAACTATCCAATTTACATCATAGCCAATCTGTCGTTTTTTAAATGGGCCATGGCTGCTAAATTGAAAAAAAAAAAAACCCACCATAAAAACAGTCCCAAATACCCAAAGGTGCAGGTGTTGTTGATTTCTGAATTTTGTTTCTGGTATGATTTATTGGGATAAACTATTCCACAGGCTGTAATCAGTGTTCAGACTTCTCTCTTTCTCAAAAATTGAGGTATTTTTCTGAAATGCATAATTTCAATTCAGATACATGACATACTATAGAAATGATCCAACCAATGAGAATGCTGAGCCGATAACATTAACATAGTAAGAATGACAGCCTCTACAGCAAATGCTTTTGCACAAACAACAAAAAAACCCCCCAGAAGATAATAATCCAAAAAGTATTCACAGATATTTTTTAAATGGTCACATACTTTCACATCTATATTTAGAACAAAGCACCTGCATCACTATCATTATGAGTAGTGACTAGATATTCACACACATGTGTATGGTTCCAATCCTTATTTATTCTGCAGTGGCAAATAAATCATTGCTATAAATGAGATTCCCTCATAGAGAGATAGAGACTGAGAGACAAAGGCCACATCTTTAGGTAAATATGCCATCTATCTTTATATGCAAGAGAGATACCCATGATTCACTTACGGCTATGCCTCTCAAGAGTAATTGTTTCTTCCCTAATTAAGACAAATATCTAAATGTATTTGAGAGATATGCATTTTCTATATGTTGGTCTGGCTGCCTGTCTGTAGATAGAGGCAGAATTATTGTTTCCATGATTTTTGATTTTAGCATAGTGGAAGTCTGCCTGCCCATTAAAAATCTGCATTTATAGTTTGGCTACAGAAACTTGTTCCAAGATGGCACTTGAAATATTTGACTTAAATGACTTTATTTCTTTTTATCCAGGATTTGAGGGAAAAGAAAAAGTGTCAGTCTGTATGGGGCTCTCCCAGAGTAAGAACATAATTTTAGACTATTAAATCAATGTTGGTGGCCTAAAATTTTAAAACACTAAAATTTGCATTTAGTTTTTACTGCTGCCAAGTTTCCTTTGGAAAGAACAGTCAAATCATTTTTTTTCCCCCAAAAAAACCCACTAAAAAAAATCACATTATTGTTTAGCATGCTGACCAAATGCAGATGTGATCCTACTTTATTTTAACATGTGCATCGCATTTTCATCAAACTGACCATATTTCTGTCTGGCTCCCACTCCTGATGAAATGAATCTCAGGACTTTCAATGAGCTCAGTGGAAGCTGGGAAGAGTTCTGTACCTATAGACGAGGAAGAATGTACCAGGTGTGGGAGCTTCTTGCCTTGCATGGAGTCAGGACAATTCATTCCAACTGAAGTCTTTCAGTATGTTTTCCTTATCATTAAGAGACTCCAGAGGCATAAACCAATCTGGAAGATGGTCTGTCCAAGGGGAGTTGTAGCTCCTAGGTTGGATTTAGAGGATCTGTTGAATATAGGCTGACTTAAGCACATGCTTAAATGTTTTGCTAAGATAAGACTTTAATTCACCTTATTATTTTGTGCTGAGAATTTAAGTGTTTTTAGAGATGAATAGAGATTTTTTGAATCACTGATAAGCAGGTAGACTTTCAGATTCAGAGACACAATTCTAAATTTCCTTGAGTGTTTCCAAAAACCGTTTCTCACCTCTGCAGGTCTAGAACCAGATGAATGGAAGCACGAATTACAGGGACTGGGATAGAATTTAAACTGCTTGCATACAGCTTGAATCAGTGGAAATTGTAGCAGCACCTGAGCTGATAAGACCCAATAGCACACAGCCAGATCAAGGTATTAGTTCAGTTTAGACATGTTTTAACGCTATGTCTCACTTCTAACAGAGCCTCCACTCTCAGCATGACAGATTTGGTGGAACACAGGGTTGGGTTGTGGCAATGCTGTTGCTTCTGGATGACTTTCAACCTACTACCTCGGCTTGCTCTTTTTGCCTGTTGTAATTTTTCTTTAGTTAGATGCCTTTGTTTTCAGGAGTGGATTCTGTGCCCTTTATGCCTGCACTAAGAAAACTTAATTCTTCTTCTGAAATACTGCTTTGAAGAGTTACAATTAGAGATACCTCCTCTGTTTAGTTCAGCCATTAGAGATTTCAGCTTTTTCTCATTTGGATGGAGTTGAAACATTATTAAATAGAGTCATCCTTTCCTTACACTATTAATTTCAAATTCCTGGTTATTCTCCTGGAAGTCACGTTTATGCAGCTTTAGTATATAACACAGATTTGCTGGTTTACTACCTGACAAAGGTAAACAAAAGTGAAGCTATTGACTGTGTCTTGATGGTTTAGTCTTCCAAGTAAAGGATCACTTGAATAGGTATGATACACTCACATTTTCACTGTGCTATATTCCACTTCAGAATAATTTCCCTTCTTCTATCTCATCAGATACATATGGATGACCCAGAATGATGGAGGACTTTTCAGGGAATGTATATAGTGTAGTAGTATTCTTTGTAATGAACAGTGACTAGGGATCAAGCAGCCCTTATATTCAATAGGATTTCTCTACTATTTTGTTCAGCTTGTCTCCAGGAAATTTTTCCATGTACAGTTTTCATTTTTTCAGAATTACACTCACCATTGCTTTTGCCTCTTCAAAACAGAAGGCAGAAAGGTTTCTTAGCTCAAATATATATATAAAAAAAAATAGTTCTTTTTCTTCTGCATGGTGGAAAGCAACAAATCTTTGGCTTCCTGCATATATAACTAAAACTGAATCTTTTTTACAGACTACCAGGAAGAAAGTACCCATTTTCCAGGAGAAAGTGAAAGAGGCCAAGTCTTTTGTTCCAGAAAATATGAAATAGGGTTGGATCCAAACCACAGAACTTGAATCTAAATTGAGATTTCAGCCTCCTTACCAAAATTTCTGAGTGTTTAGATCTGAGGTTTTGTTTCAAGCCAGTATTTAATATAAAGTAAATTAAAGCAGGCTCAAAATAAACATTCCCATTTTCTGGGAGGTCCTTGGGTTTTTATTCTGAAGTTCAACAGACAAAAAGAGAGATTTTCCAATATGCATATTGAACATTAGCAGGCATGGCTGCAGTGGGAATGGCAAAGACTCTACCAATGCTACTGCATCACCTTGCAATCACATGGTGCTATCAGAGTGATTTTGACTGTGATAGTTCCCTGGTGAATCATCACTGAAAGGGGGACTGAGGCACTCACAGTTCACTGAGTGTCTAAGTAGCTTTTACACTTTGTAGTATCTTTCTTTGGATTTTTTACCGTTCACCCAATAGTGGTTATGCCCTTGTGTATTACTGGATGATCCACTGTCATAGAATCATAGGATCATGGAATAAGGATTTTAAGGGACATTAAAGATCATGTAGTCCTAAATGTCCCTGCCATGGGCAGGAACACCTCCTTCTAGACCAGGTTGTTCAAGGCCTTGTACAACCTGGCCTTGAACACTGTCAGGGTTGGGTCATCCACAATCTCTCTGGGCAATCTGTTCCAGTATCTCATCATCCTCACAGTAACTAATTTCTTCCTAATATCTAGCCTAAATTTCCCCTCTTTCAATTTGTACCCATTACTCCTTGTCCTATCACTACAGTTCCTGACAAAGAGTCCCTCTCTGGCTTCCCTGCAGGCCCCCTTCAGATACCAGAAGGCTGCTATGAGGTCTCCACACAACCTTCTCTTCTGGAGGAAGAACAGCCCCAACTTTCTCAGCCTGTCTTTGTAGGGCAGGTGCTCTAGTCTTATCAACTTTCTGGCCCTCTGCTGGACTTGCTCCAACAGTTTCAACACATGCCTGCTCTGCTAGTTTTGACACAAAACATCATGTATATATAGGAGGTATGAATAAGTCTGCAATCAAAAGTAACCCCAACAATCAATGGGGATTGGTTGTAGTTAGTGATCTATGTAGGTTTTTAAGTGAGCTTTTTGGATATCTTTTAGCATTTTATCGGGTTTTTTTTTTCTTATGAATAATAATTAAAATGAAAGTCCAAGAGCAAGATATCTGTTTTTAAACAAGTCTTAGCTGAGGGTCTCCCTCTGGTTCCCAGGTTGTTTTGTAGGCCTTATTAGTTTAGCTTATCCTTAATGAAATGTTTTAGCCTTATTCTCCACAAGAGTTGTGAACAATTCAACAACTGAACATTCCTTACAAGGAGCTTCTCTTCAGGGATATATTTCATTTCCACTCCTGATTTACTGTATTTTCAGTATAAGTTTGTTTGCCTAGCCTACCTCAGGTGTGACATGGTTAGAAAACGTAACTACATTTAAAGAGTCATGAGGTTGGTTGGTAAAAATTGATTGAGGATAATCAATGATCAAGTAGAAAGGAGCAAGTCCTCACAATGACAGTGTTAGTCATGGGCATAACTGTAGTCCAGAGTAGCTCAACAGTTCGAAACCAACTTACACTGGTGTGACATATTGCCATGAAGATGAAACCTTTCAGGATAGCCAGGAACAGACAGAGAGTGTCAAGACAACAGAGCCTCTGGTGACGCTATTCCAGTTGTCAGTATTATAAAATAGAAGATTTCTAATTAAAAGACAAACAAGGATAAACCCAGGAAATTTCTTTTCAGTTGATTTCTATTCACATCTGGTACAAAGAGCTAGTGTAGTTTCTCCCAGCCAATTTTCATTACTGCTGATGACAGCACTGGGACATCAAAAATTTTACAGGAAATTCCTATACCACCACAAAAAAAAAAAAAAAAAAAATCCCAAATCTCTAGCTATTCTATCAAAAACCAGAGAACAGAGTTTGTCACATAATGTCCTACTAAAATCCTAATCTTTCTAGAGGTCTCCACATTGAGAAGCCTGGCTAAAGAAACTCTGTATGAGCAGTGTTCCTGAGCCCTGGGTATTACTAATATTCTCTCCATAAAGCAGGTTTCCACTGCTTCCAGGGAATCAGCCTTAGAAGACAGTGGTAAACTTGGCTCATCATTTTCAAAGCTTTGAATGAGGGTTAATTGCCTGACACTGTGGCTCAAATTCATCCTTTGGTTTTAGTTGCAAACTGCCTGCTGTCATAAATAAATAACCATACTGGGTTTTGGGCAAGCCTTTTCTCTATGAATGTAATACACTGTTGTCTAAAAAAAACCCCAACCTAAATAACATTAATCCTTTGATACTGCCCAAGTGCTTTTCTTCCGAGGTTTTTAACATATTCAGGCACATAAGTGCATTCAGTTTCACAGCTTGTTTCTCTCACAGTCATATGGATTATAAAACTTTGGCATGATCTTCTCACAATTACACAGAAGAACATGGAAGAAGCAGGAATACCCAATTTCTCTGAGCTAGAATAGAATAATTTCAGTTGGTTCTCTGTTTAGTTCTTCAACTAAGGAACATGTTATTCCTTGTGTATGTGTATAAACAGTGTAGATGTAGAGAAAATACATACAGAGTATACATGACACAATAAAATACTATCATAAAGTCATAGAATCTTCCAAGTTTTAAGGGACCCATAAAGATCACCAGGTCCAACTCCCTGCTCCCTGTTCCTCCTGCTACTAAACCACATGACTAAGAGCAGCATCCAGAATGCACCTTGACCTCTGACAGGCTTGGTGTCATGGAGAGCCCATTCCAGTGACCAACCACCCTCTCAGCGAAGAACCATCCTCTGATGAAACTTCATTCCATTTCCTCATGTCCTAACAGTGATTATCACAGAGAGATCAGCACCTGCCCCTCCACTGCCTCCTCCTTGAGGAAGGTGCAGACTGTGTGGAGGTCACCCCTCAGCCTTCTCTTCTCCAGGCTGAAAAACCAACTGACCTCAGCTGCTCATTGTAAGCCTTGCCTTTGAGGCCTTTCACCATCCTGGCTGCCCTCCTCTGGACACTCCAGTAGTTTGATGTCCTTCTTATATTGAGGCAGCCCAACCAGCACACAGTGCTCAAGGTGAGGCCGCCCCTGTGCAGGGCAGAGCAGGACAATCCCTCCCTTGCCTGGCTGGTGATGCTTTGCCTGATGCCCTCCAGGACATGGTTGGCCCTTTTTGCTGCCAGGGCACTGCTGACTCATATTCAACTTGTCATCGAGCGAGACTCCCAGATCTCTTTTCATGTGGCTGCTTTCCAGTTTCTTGTCCCCCAGTATTTATGTATAACCAGGATTACACTGTCCTAGGTGCAGAATCCGCTCTTGTTAAATTTCATATGGTTAGTGATTACCAAACTCTCTAGTTTATTCAGATCTCTCTATAAGGCCTCTCTACGCTTAACAGAGTCCACAGCATATCGTAGTTTAGTATCATCAGCAAACTTTAGGACCTGTAGATTAGCTCCATTGTCTCTAATTGGAGCAGAATTAGAGCATTCTTGAAGCAATGGGAGACCAACTCTTTCATATTCTTTCAGCTTTGAAGGCAAATTATCAAACTCACAGTTTAAAAAACTAGTTATTGTATTGTACTGTACTGATTGTATTTTTGAGAACTCATTAATTTTTCTGTATACAAAAAGTTCCTTTCCATCCTATTCATTCACTACAGAGAAGAATTATATTATTAATCCATTTTATCAAATATGACTGAATAGAACTTAATTACAAAGATGTCTTCCACAAATTTCTTTTGAAGTTTCTGCATGAATGCTGAGAAATACAAAACACTATATGTGAAAATCCGAAGCATACCTGTTGAAGGCAATCTGCTATGACAGGACTGGGAGTGAAACTCCAAAACTTTACAGAAAGCCTGAATGAAAACTTACCAAGCAGATACGATGAGCTGAAATCTCTTCTTATGGAAAAGGTGTAATGGTAGCATTACCCATTGGTGATTTTTTTGTTTTGTTTTGCTTTGTTTCTATTATTATTCCAGCCAGTGGGCTCTAGTAGCAATTACCAGTTGTATGTCCTGGTATGTCCTGAGCCATTCAGCACCATGATCTACAGGACCCAGCCCTCTCTGTAATCAGATTGGTATTAAGCTCGCATCCCATACTTAGTGTAAAGGCAAATAATACACAAAATTTAACCATGTTTGTTGGGGGGAACTGATTTGATGGGCCTAACTTAGAGCAGAAACTTAGCTTAGATATATGCATGAACTACTTTAGTTGGAGGGAGATAAACTCTGTGTTAAAGCACCTCCTCAACTGAAATAGTGAAGTTGCAAAATTTTAGAGTGTAAATGAAATGTAACTGCACCATATTACACAGACCCTGAATGCCATATAGAAACTGCTTAGGTTTTGGGGTTTTGTTTTTTTTGTTGTTTGTTTGTTTGTTTTTTTGGTTTTTTTTCCATTTCTTATGTAACAGTCAGGTCTGCTCTGTGATTTAATCCTAAATCAAGGTCAAGCACAGCCTTTTGCTAGAAATACTGTCTCAGTGCAAAAATATGGAAAAATCCAGTTTTATAACTAAAAAATTGCTTCCCAACAGGGGTGTAGGGTTAGCTTTGCTGAAAATAAGTAGCCCAGATTTCTTAATAAGGGAGTTTATGAGGTATCAAGGAAATCTTTTGACAGTATTACTAACACCTGGAGAAGTCCTTATTGCTTTCACACGACTACTGTATTTCCTACCATGACTGCTCCCTTGGGGACTACTCACCATTTTCTTCATTAAACTTTTCTGTAGAAGGAAAAAGAGACATCAGAGAACATCACTGGTCTTTGACAGAGGTCACTATAAACCATTAACATCAATTCATATCAGCTGGTAGGGAGTGTTTTTGGTTTTGTTAATTAGTTTTTGCCTAATGCTTGATGTCACAATTAGCAGATCAGTTTTTGTGAGGGAACTACATAAAACAAAGTACAGATACCCTCACGCTATCTCTTGCAAAGTGAGTAGAGTAACAACCCCAAAGGTGTACTCATATTTACACCTGCACCCACAGAGGTGACTGAACTACATTCTTGCCCAAAGTTCCACTGTCTTGAAGACAACAATCCATGTATGATCCCTCAGTCCAGATGGTAGGATCACAGCATTAAGTGCCTAAGCTATACTTGGAAGTAGATGATTTGGATCACTGACTCCTACCTTGCTAAACTTTTCTTAGGAAAAAAAAAACCAACAGTAAAAAGGCATTTTTTTTCTCACGTTCTTTAGCCAAGAAGCTTAAAATTTGGATTTCCTTTCTTTTCTTATGAGTAACATGGTCAGTATGACTTCTCATTCCAGTTTCTTATCAGATGAGTGTGTTTATGGTTGAGTTATAACTTCCTGAAAATAAGGTTTGTAATAAAAATGCTGACAAGTGTAATCATTGCCTAAACTAATGTTGTGGTTACCACCACAGTAACACAGTGGGATTTAAATTTCATACCTTAAATGATGAAGTAATTGTTTGTTGGTTTTTTTCTTTGCAGTTCCTGCTTTGTGGCATATGTGGAATATTGTGCGCCAAAAAAAAATCTGGACTTGTTGTAAGTTTTTCCACTGCATCTATAGCACATAAGTATTTGAAAGCCATACTTATCTAACTTGAACTCTGTGTGGGGGCTTTCTGTGTCCAAGTGTTTTTGATAAAAACTTATCAAAATTTCAAGTCAGCAATCCAAAAATGCAATCAGCACTTTGGGATACTAAAGCAAAACAAGGCAGTTCTGAAATGGCCTATGTAGGTCATGCTATTTAAGTCACACATCCCTATTTATCATTTTCTGAATAAACTTGGATGGGAAACCTCTTGACACAGATTTATATCATGTTAATAAATGTTTCTCAGTAACGTCACTGGATTGTATCTTCTCTCCTTCAACAAACAGTATTGGGCTGCCATCTCAATAAGGCTGCTGACCAAGTTTGGTTCTAGATATCATAGCTGTTAATTCTTTTAATAAGTTCATTTTTCAATCTGAAATACGTGTAAGTCAGTTTTAAAGTGATGGCAGATGTCTTCTGTCTCTTCTAAGAATCAGAAGTACAGTCATTTTTCTGACTGCAGCAAAATGGTGTTATTACTACATAAGTCACAGCAGAACTTTATGTTAAAGACATGATCCTATTGTAAGTGATAATGCCTTATTTAATTTTCTGTAAACTTGATTATTCTGCCACAATACAGATGGAAGTCACATAAAACCAGCGTAAGTGGGAAGGGAATCAAGAGTTCTCTCAGATTATTTTTTAATATCAATGAGTTATCCTAAACCCTGTTACAATGATAGCCTTATTTCTTAAAACATGCGTACCACATCCAGTTTCTAAAAGCTGTCTGTTCTGGTGGTCTCATGGAATAGTCACTTGGCAGTGGACTGCAACAGACAGCCTCAATGCTGCATTCCTGATGAAATTCTCATCCCAGTTGTGTACAGAAATGGTCTGTAAGGCTCCATAAATTGTTGCTAGCACAGTAGATAAGCACATATACAAAGCCATACTGAGAAACATAAAGACCCATCTAGATAACATGTGACAGGTCAGCAGTATCAAGGGAAGTGAATAAGACTTATTCTGATTAGCACTGTCTCCATAATAAGGTCCTTTGCTCTTGAGCCATTTGTGGCTGAAGTACATCCTGAATCAGGACAGCATCTTTGCGATTAAAAGCAGTAGGAGATCTTTAAACATATCTCAGTAATTGCAGCCTGTTTCCCAGCCTTCTATTCCCAGAAACATTTTAATCAAGTTAAAATCAAATAAACCAAATCAACCAACCAACCAATGAAACACAGTCACCAAACTAACCTTCTGGAGAGCAGCATCACAGATTTCTCTGTTTCTCTTGCTTCTTTGACCAGCACATGCACCTTGAATACTTTTGAAGCCCTCACAAAAGCTGCAGAAAGCCTCCATTCTGCAGTCTGACTGAATAAATTATAACTGAGCAGGAGGCAGAGTCAGATGGCACACAAAGCAAGAGAGATTCACTACAAATACTTGAGCCATTCACTCCTGAGGCGTAGTGAGAAACTGCACAATAGAAAATTACAACACATTCTGTCATGTTACTGTTCTGCACGAAGAGATGGAAATCACATTTGTGTCCTAGCAGTCCTTCCATTGACTAGGTTTTAATATCACCAACTCCTTTTACCCAGCTTTATCTTACATGCAACATCAGTCTTAACTCTTTTATGCCACAAAGTAATGTATTCCCTTGGAGCAATGTGGGAGCTGAGGGAGTTAAAAACAAGTGTCTGTGTGGTGGCTTGCAGTCAGTGATGCTACCAAAGAATTTAATTATGGTTAGTCTCATTTTTTATATGCATGAATCCATCTCTGAAAAATGTTACTGTGACATAACTTCTCTTGTCTTTCCTGACAGATGATACTTTTTTCTGCCTGTTGCATCTGTGGACTAATTGGAGGAATCTTAAATTTTCAATTTCTTCGTGCTCTGACAAAGAAGTCATCTGCTCTCTATTCTTTACATCTTGCCTCCATGTCTCTTGCATGCATTGGAATTGGTGGTTGCACCCTTTCTTCATGGCTCACTTGTCGGCTAGCCAGCTATGAACAAAGGCGAATGTTCTCAGAAAGAGAACATTCATTGCATCACTCCCATGAAATGGCAGAAAAAGTGAGTTGTGTGTCCTCCCTTATTTGTTCTGCTTCTGTTGAAATGTTACTGTATGTGTTAAAGTTTACAATTGGCAAGAGGTGTATTCGGTTTTCCGTTTTATATGAGAAAGAGCTTCTGGGAAATGAAATGCTGCCATTCTGTGTAAGCTTTATTATGTTGCATTATATGAAGCTATTTTTAGGTACTGTATGTTTTCAGTACATCCATTTCAATGAAGTACATCCATTTTCAACATAATTCCATTATATAGCTATTCAAGGGCTTAGCTGCTAAATATAGCACTTCATAAATAATTTGAAGGCTTATTAATATGGATTATCATGTATTGTACTGTGAAAAAAGCACAGACTGCTTTCTGTAATCACATCATTGCATGCTTCCAGGATTTAATCAATTTCTTCCTCTCCCAAGTACTCAGCTTATAAAGTAGGTTATTTAAACACACAAGCCACAGTTCACAAACCTAGATAACTAAACCTAAGCATCTAAGGGCATATTTACACACATAAATGAAACTGGACTCATTTGCAGCAGCACTGAGCATTTGCTTCCTTTCTCTATTAAAAGGAAGTTTACCAAGGGGTGTAGGAAGGAAGGAACATGTTTAGTTGTTAAAACTGAAGCTCCAAAAGCTGAACACACAGGGTCAAAACAATTAATTTGAATGGAAGTCTTGAAATCAGCCCTTGACTTTACAGATATAATTAATATTTAACTCCTTAAATGTTCACTGCTGCCCTGTGCTTTACATTTGGACTTAATATCCAATGCCTTTCATCTGTGAAACAAGTAGAAAAGAGAACAAAAACCAAGTGGAATGCCCACCTAAACCTCCACAGACAAGTTTGCATTACAGTTAAGTTCAACAGTCTGTGTCATATCTACTAAGACCTCTGAACAGCAGAGCAAGGATTAATTCACTCAGAATGTTTTCAGATTCCCTGACAAAACATGATATAGCAGTTAATTTTCCATTTAGTAAAAATGACTTGTCACTATTCTTTGGTTTCTTAACTGAGATGAGACTCCAAGTAGAAACAAAGACTGAATTCACCCTAGAGGATATTTGAAACATGTTTTAGAAAGATGATGTTTGAAGCGTTTTAAAAAGTTAAATAGTTAAGGTTACAAAAGTAACATAAAGCAGGAGGATAAAATCAAAAGAAGAGATACATTTCTCCATCTCATTTTAAAATGAAGTAGAATTCTGATGAGCTATGTAGGCAAGTATGGTCATGGTCTTGCAGATGGTAGGCTAGATCTTGACTTTCAAAGAGGCTCTTGTCTCAATAAGGAACAAAGATGAGAGAACAGAGAGAAAGGAAAAAGAAATGGTCTGGGAAGAAAAACCTTTCAAAATAAAGACACCTGCCAACCCTATCAATTTGGGCTGAAGATGACTACGTATAGCAGTAGTTCACTGCCTACTTTCCTGGCATGTTGACCTATTGAGCTTTCTAACACTTAGCAGCGAGGACTGCCAGGTGTCCACTTATCTTGGGTGAAGGGCCATGATGCATGAGCAGAGCAACCCTATTACACACGCTCCGCAGATGTGGGATGTGCTAAACCATGACACCCACTGATGGTGGACTTCCTGCACGTCTTCTGTGGGATCCAGTATGCATGTGCAGAGGGCCTGATCTGGGACTTCTTAGACCTGTGGACTGCCTGCTGCTGGCAGGGCCGAATACATTAGTTCACAGCATGCCCCTAAAAAATAATGAAGGCTACTTAAAAACTTAAATTAGGCTCGGATTTAGAAAATAGCTTTCAAGTGTTTTATATATAAGACTATTTTGTATATTTATACTGATATACAGTAATATAGACATGTGCTGCATGTGCATTTGTTTGTGCTATATTTATTGTATAATTGTTATATTTATATTAGAGATTGAGGGGTATTGAAATAACCGACCTGCCCAGCTGCCCGGTGATTCCCCCGACACCAGAGTTACCTCCAAGGTACGCTGAACACTAGGGAGCTACCATGTTGTTATGTCACTTCAGGAAGGGCCACCTCTAAGAGGAAGTCATAGTTTCAGCTAATCAAATTTGGCTGATGCTGTGATGTCACTCTGAGTCAGGAATGGTGCTTCCAGGTAGTGACATAACTCTACGTGGTGAATGCTGCAATCTAGAAGTAAGTTGAGTGTTTAAAATATTCACCCTAGTTATAGGCATCCAAATACTCTTATTTGGATGTAGCCATCATTGGTTCACTCTGCTTCTAATCTGTGTGCTAGTTAATTCCTTGAATTTAGCAACTTTTTTAAAAAAAATGTATTAATACTTTTTTTAAAAATAGGTTTACTGGGGAAAAGAAATGGTTTTCAATAGTTTCTGAAATTATGATAATATTCTAATAGCTGATATCTGCAGAGGATTCAAGTGATAAAGCTGACAAAAGAAAACTTACTCATGAATAGCCTTCTGACAGACCATTACTATCAAAATGTGGCTGACTGATAGTTATGATTAAATGGCTTTGGTATTCTTGGTCCCTTTCCCAGCTGACAGATTTCAAAGGTTTTAGGCACCTACAAATAAGCAAAACATAATGCCTTGTTTCAGAGCAGACAACCCCCAAACCTGGATCCAGAGTCCAGTGTTAGGCATCCCTGTTCCTGTTCAGTATATGAGGAGAGTAAGGCACTATACAAAAACATCCAACACTGTGATCTGCAAATGGAGACTTAGGAGGTAGAATTACACACCTTATTATATGTGAGGCTTATACTTGATTCAGGAGTATTAATTGGCAAGGCTACTTGGTTTGATGGCCCTAAGCTTACTTTGTTGAGAGGAATAGGACATCCTTTCTTTCAATAACTGTTCAGGGAACAATTAGGTCTTGTGATTTACTTTAAAATGTAGCTGGTAATACCTGAGACAGGAGGCATCAGTGCTTCCACTTTATGTTAAACTCTTAAGTTCCGGTCTCTGTTTCCCAAATATTGTGGATTAAAAGAAGAGAGAGAAAGAGCAAGACAAGTAATAAAGACAAGGTTGCATAATTTTCTCCTCTTTACCAAGAATCTCAGCTACTATGCTATAGAGTCAGGTTTTCTTTCTTTCTTTCTTTCTTTCTTTCTTTCTTTCTTTCTTTCTTTCTTTCTTTCTTTCTTTCTTTCTTTCTTTCTTTCTTTCTTTCTTTCTTTCTTT
>VXAY01006797.1:1288703-1307505 GCA_013399855.1 Oxyruncus cristatus | reverse complement strand
TTCCTTCCTTCCTTCCTTCCTTCCTTCCTTCCTCCCTTCCTTCCTTCCTTCCTTCCTCCCTCCCTCCCTTCCTTTTCTTCGTTTCTTCCTTTCCTTCCCTCTGTCTAGGCCAATGAATCTTGCTTCACTTTCTTCATAGAAGCTTCCATGGGAAGGGGGATAAACAAACCCCTTTTATTCCACATTTTCTCCAAGTGTACCTAGGAAGAAAAGATGAATTTAATCTTTCCACACAGAGAACAGCTTCTGGTCCTCATGGAATTATTTTAGAACTAGTTCCATAGTGGTAACTCCACCTCATCTATCTGAATTTTAAAAATACCCCAAACTGCTCTTTTATGTATGCCCATTCTTCTTGGCATAGTTAGATGTTCTCTGTCATTGGACATGAGCAGCAGATCACTTATTTCTGCATCCAGATTCAATTTGGTATGAAATAGGCCTAGGACTGCTCATAATAAGGCTGTTCCAACCATAAACACTGTGTGGCTTTGCAGCCTTGAAGGTCAGGGAACTGCTTAATTAATGTAGCCATCTCTATGCTTAGGCAGTTGCTAAGTGGGTATTGTTTGGATTTCAATTTGAGAATTAGAAAATCAAACTCCAAAGAAATCTTGCTTTAGGATTCTGACTCATGAGCAGGTCAGCTTACTCTGGGATGACGCACCTGCCACTGGAGTAGCAATTGCTGAACTGCTAAAGATTGTAGACTGGCACATTAAGGGAAAACCAAAATCAGTCCCATCCCAAGGGACAGCAAGCAGTTAAAACCCTTCGATCCTGTTTGGATCCAGAACCTACTTCCTAAATGTCTATATCAGCAAGCATCGAATGGCATCTGTTTATAGCATGTCAGCACAGAAAAGGGTTTGAATGGAAACAGAGACTTAACTACCATCTTGTTCTTTTGTAGATTAGCACAAAATTGATGCAATTTCAAAGGACAACATCAAAAAACTTGCACAGATGCCATCAATGCTGTATATGTGGTCTGAGTGTAATGTCCAACTCAATCACTGAGTCTATCAGCTTTCAAATGTACTTAATTTATGTAGGAAGAAATCTGATTTCTTTTTTTTATAGTGAGATTAATAAAGCCAAATAAAAAATGTAAAGTTTTCTGAATGTTAGAAATTCAGAATTTGTTCAAATTTTATTACAACCTTAGCTAACTGGATTTTGAAGACCATAAAATAATTCTAATTTTTTAATTAGTGTTTTCTATTCTTGTTCCAGGAAATGACAGACAACCTAAGCAATGGTGGCCCACATCTGATTTATAATGGAAGTGTATATTAAGAGATTTTTAAAAGTTCCATGGAAAGAAGGGGTTTTAGAATTTTCTTCAGGAAAAAAAAAAAAATAGACTTCAAGAAATTGAGAAAATGGAACTATCTTAGCTTTTATGGCTCAAATGTCACAACTGCAGACCAGCACAGCTGCAATTCCCTTTTAGAACCATGTTCAAAATTTGTCTCCTAAACATATTGCGGATATACAGTATTTATTCACTTCCTGGCTACTGTCTTTCAGTTTTTTGTCTGAATAACTTTTCAGAACTGTGATAGTATTTGAAATAGACTTCTCAAGATTCTTATTCTCATGAAGACTCAAAAACCAGAAAATAAAAAATTAAACTGGACCACATTTAGCCAGCTCATAGGAGAAGGCAGAGGAAGAATGGCTCAGGGGAATCTTGTTCTCCTCTCCACTTAGCAGCATCTGGTGCAATATGATGGCTTCAGATCACAGCATGGTACAGCAACACATCTGCACAGTCTCCCTCCACACATTTTGAATGCATCCTCAGTAGATCATATCAAAAGAGAGTGCAAATTCTTCTACCAAAAGGCTTCCATTTCACATCCAGTGAGTAAATGAACAGTGTGCTGAAAACAACACCAATGTCTTTGTTTTGAAAGACAGAATGCTCTAAGAATGCCATAAATCAAAACCTCAATAATGCCTTGTTGTAAAGAAATTGTAAATATTTCCAATTTGTGAATGAAGTATATTTCGTAATTTGTTCATAAAAGATGACAAATAAAATGAAAACTAAACCAGAGACTATAGAGAGATGTTTTGGGTTTTTTTCTTGTTAGAAAGATCTCGCAAAGCATAACTATCATGCCTGCAGTTTTGCACATGTTGAAAAGTTCCTAAAAGGGTATGTATGTTAAAACAGCAGCTTTAACTGACCCTAAACTTTATTGTAGGACCTACTGACTCACATAGGCATGAAAAATGGAAGATTCAGTCTGTAACAGAACATATACAGCATAATATTCTTAGAAAATATTCATATAAAATTACTCATTTGTTACATAGTGAGTATATGACCGTACTGTAAAGCCCAGAACTTCAACATGAGTTTGAGATGTGAGCATTACTGATGACTGGCAACATTTGGCGATTTATACCCATGTTCCCAGACAGATATGAATAGAGTCTTATTTCTGTTTAAGCCATGCCATAAAAATGTCTATAAATTACATTAACTTGCTTTATGAATCTATATGGTATGAAATAATGTTTAATTCAACTATCTTAGAATTTTTCAAGTCTCTAAGGGAGTTTCCTATCTACAACATGGGAAACATCTTCACTGCTATTTAAGTCTCTCACTTAAACTTCACGCAAATTAGTTGGATGGCTAAGCTTGTGAGGACCAAAAAAGGGTCCACATTATAAGGCTTTTCTTCACTTACTGTTCTGAAGGGATTTGGAATCTTCTCAAAGGCCCTGATATACTAACATTTATTGCATACATTAGAAATGGGTAATGAGAGTGTTCAAGTTCATAAGAATACAGATACTGTCATAGCAAAATAACTAGATGTCAGGGCATTCTGCTCAAGGAGATGCTCCCTTTTCCAGGTACTACCTGATGCCTGCTAGCACCTGAACTTAAACTCCGGAGCAGCTAATTGGGGTGAGATAAGGAAAGGATTTACTGAGCTATAGCAGATAGTTATTACAAGACACGCGCGCCGGAATACAGCTATATTACATCTTTTATAATACTAATTGACCAATCCCAAATGTGTCCGCCCTTTAACTTTTGCTCTAGTCCACCTCCTGACCCTCCCCCAAGAATTGAGTCTGGGGGTTTTTCGGGACCACCCCTTCATCATCTTCATCATCTTCAGAGCACAAAGGGTACACAGTTACCCAGTCTTTGACCCTGTTTTGTTGTTCAGGCCCTAATCCGGGTGTTCCCAAACAGCTTAGGCCTCGCTTTGACATGAGACTAAACATCTTCTACTGACTTCAGGGGTAGATTTGATATGGGGAGCATAGAATGGGGTAAAAGGGTGAGGAATTTACTACGGGGTAAGGGAACAAGGGCTGCTGCTTTTTAAAAACTACTTCTACTACTTATAAAACTTATAAAGCTTACAAAAACTAGAAAACTACAAAAAAACTATTAGGGCTTAAGGCATCAACCTTAAGACTGTCTCCTCTACTACATTCCAGGGGTTTGGGGCTCTTTATAGGAGGCCATTGCCCTTTCAGTTTGACACCCTCTTCCTCTGCAGCAGGAAACATGGGATATATCTGTCCCAAGTGTGTGCCCCTTATGGGAGCATTTTTTCTGCAGCTCGAGACACAATCTGTCAAGGCAAGACCACTGTCTAAATGGGCTGCAGGGATTCATATACGTTGAAAAATCCACACTGAACATACAACCAGAGGAAGTGGTTCTGTAAGATTCCTTTCCCCATTGCATCAGTAAAAGGAAAATAAAATTATAAGTAAGTTAAAAAATTACTCAAAAATCCACCTCAGAACTACCTGGCTCAGGTTCATCACTAGCTCTGTAGGTCAGCTGTATAATCATGGTTCTCACAGAGGTCTTTTGTGGCACCTCAGGACTAAGAGTGGTAGCTCCAGATCCTACAGTAATTTGGAGCTGCAGTTCAGAATCTGCTCAGGAATGACACGAAAGAACAGACCAAAACACCACCCAGTTACTTATCACAAACCATTTCCTGGCATGTTAGCAAGAGTACGGGATAGTGCAGGGAAATGGGTGATTCTTCTATAACCAACACAGTAGTGCAGTACAATAGACACTTTCTCATGCTTCCGAAAGGAAATGAGGATACATTCTCCAAGCTCACAGTGTTTGAAGCCCTACTGTAACTTATGAAATACAACTACTCCACTTCTGCTGTGTTTCAGGAGGTGCTGGAAGGAGAGAGAAGAGATCTTGGCCCCAGATTCAACTGTTGGGGTTTTTTTCCTTCTTTTGGTGCCAAACCTGTAGAATAGAAAAGCAACTGGCAGGTCCCAGCGTTAATAAAAGCCTCAAAAAGCAAATCTGGAATTCAAAAGACTTGGGAACAAATGTGACAAAGACTGCTTTTACCTGAGACATAGAAAGGGGATCAGGATTCTTAAATTCAAAGCAAATTACCATAATACATGGATGAAGTAGGGGAATTCTCAGAAAAGTTTCACTTGTTTAATGAAGTTCTGTTCCATAACTGCATACAGAGTTCAACTGCAATGGAAATAATTTTTGTATGTTTTCTTACAAACTGTATGTTTACATACAACTGATACAGTTGAAAAAACATTCAGTCCACTTATCCAACTGCATGAAAAAGAAAACTTCCAGTTTTCAGAATGAGACCAGCCAATGTATCTACACCAATAGCTTGAAGGCCGGGCGCCTATATTCACTTTAATCTAAGTAGGATGAAACATGTATTGCTGTTGATGCAGTTATGTCTGATTCATGCTGCTGTAAAAGCAGATGCTGGCTCAGATTCTCTCAGAGATAGTCAGCTGTTATTTACTAGGTCAAGCAACACTCTTCCTGAAGGGACCTACTTATTGAACTTTGTGTGTAGGACTTACCTGATAAGTCCTTGATGTATGTTTTAATATTTTAGGCTATATTTTAGGTTATACTTTGCATTTCATTGAACCGCAGCTGATGAGAAACACACACATGTTTTGAATTTATTGTTCTTATTGCAAACTGTGCAGAAAAGCACATATAATATGTTTTAAATCTCTGTCTCGCTCAATCTTCAATATATATATTTTTTGCACTAGGACATATGAATTTCCCTTTAGATGGTCTGGAGAGGTATGAAGAACAGAGGAGCAGGCCACATTCAATAGGAAATCGATATGCAGTAAGCCATAATCACAAATAGTCATGCTTGTACCAGAATTTTCCCTGAGAGTGTGATTTTGAAGATTGAGTGAAAAGAGGGTATAATGGTTGAAGCCATTTTTAATCCTTTCAGACCCCAGTCCAAGGCAGGTTAAGGAGTTAAAAGGAAACTTTTATAATTAAAAGCTTAAAAAAATCTAAAAGCAGACTGGTAGTAAGACTACCATATCATTGTAGATATTACTGCATAATCTTTCTGCCTAAAATGATTCTAGCTGGCTTTTCTTTTCTGTGTTAAAGTGACATCTTTAGCTCCACCATAAACCTCCAACATAAACCAGCCAATGTATACAACCAAAGCTGTTGTACACGTACAATCTGTTGGACAGATTTCAAGGAATATTTTTAGAACTTGTAAAATGAGTAATCAGACAGACACAGTCTCCAGGGGGGGCAGGAAAAAAAAAAAGCAGAATATATTTTGTAGAACATAATTTGATGCTAAACCCATCCTAGTTTAATATTATCAGCCTGAGAAACTCTAAATGACCTTGTGAAGCTTGCTCAAAATGGTCTTTTTTTCCTCCTAATTATAAAATTATGAAAATGCAATTTGGTGTTCTCAAGGAAATGAAGGAATTGAATGGGATAAATCAGTAGCTGGAATTTCAGCAGAAGGTGTGTGCCTGGAGAGACTTGTTTGGTTATGAAAGTGTTTTTCTGCTACAAAAAGAAGCAGCTTTGCCTTGGAGCAAAAGGTCTAGTGGGCTGCACCAAGGTCTCTCTTGACACCTCTCTTCAAAGTAGTGGAAGAAACATCAAAGATATAGCACAGGCACACCTACTTCTGCCAGAGAACTAACAATAAGCTGTGCTGAGCACCCTCACAATTGTTCTGCAGTTCCCTAAAAGGAGCTCTGAGCATATACAACAGTGGTAGTTTTTGGGGGGCTTTTCCCTCACATTACATCACATTTGATTTACTGTAAGGTATCTTTTATGTCCTTTACCCATGGACTCACAGCAGACTGCTTTAGTGACTTTCACATCAGTGTAATTTTGCCTTGTGACTGGTAGGTTTGTTGGTTTGTTTGTTTGGTTTTTTTTTCCCAGAGATCACTCTGAAATTCATTTATAATCCTGCCATAAATGGCAAAATGTGTCTTTACAAAAATATGTGCAGTTATGGCATTTTGAACAGATTGACCAGGTTAATTAACTAAAAAATAACTCTGCATCCAGGAAAATAGCTGTCTTGATGAACTGGCATAAAGTGCAATGGGAACATGTTAGGAAGGCAGGGAGGAAGAGGGACCACAAGCACAACTGAAAGATCTTTGAACTGCAGTGTCACTACAGTGCTGCATATAATTCCACTGATATAAACCAGGTATAGGAGTAGACATAACTTCCCTCTGTACTTTCAAGAAAGCATACCTAGATTTAAAAGGAGCTAAGAACCATTAGGATTTCCTGCCCTCTTTCTTGTGTCCCATTACTGGTAGCTAGTGTGAGACAAATCAAATTATGTTATCAGGACCACAAACTTGTCCAGCTCCTCTCCCACAGCATCAGTGAACCCTTTTGTTTCTTCCTCCAATTTAATGCTGGTTCAAGCTAGGAGGTCATGTCTGTTTACCCTTATTTCTCATTTTCTCTTAAAAAGCAGTGTATCCTTTAAAGTGTTTAGTTCTGAGTCAGTTCTTACTTTCCTTGCCCAGAGAAAGCAAACACTAATCATTGCCTTCATTTTACAGTGAGATTGCAAACAAGGCAACTCTAAATCTAAACCATGAAGTCCAAACATGCAGACTGACAGTATTAAATTCTTGTGGTTTGCTATGCTTACTGATATTATTCCCCCTTAAATCCAGGAATAAACTCCAGGAATGCTGACAGACAATATTTTTCTGAGAACTACTTATTAATTGTGTAGTGCCCTGGAAAAGTCTGTGTATCAGAGCTCCTTTGGTAACTATACAGCATATCCACACTGTGGTGGCAGCAGAAGAGATCTTGAAATGGTCCAAGAGTTCTGGATTTAAATGCTACCAAAGGCATGGGATTCTGTATGGTCATATTTATGCAATGGATTGTTTTGCTTCTATTTTCTTCTTGCTAAAATTAATGTATAAAACCATGAATAAAACTGTTGAGTTTGTAAATGAAGACATTCACACAAGAAGAAATCCCTGAATAGATTTTAAAACTAGAAAGAAACTTATGATTATCTTTTCCTGCTGTATAGCACAAGACATGATACTTCATACTTCATCTGACAATTCTTTTATCAATCACATAACATCTGCTGAAGCAACATATATTTTTATATCAAAAGGTGTAATCTATCACCTCCCTTACTCCAATGAGCACAAACTTACCCACTTTAAAGTGACTTTTTTTCTATGCAGATTTTCCATAGCATACTGGCTCTCACTATTCTAAATTAAGGAGCCTGGGAGAAACTGGGATCAAGTCATGTCTTATCCTTCTTCTGGGTAATCTTCTTAGGTTCCCTCACTGTGGGAAAAATTTCCAGACAATATATATATTTTACTTCTTTCCCAAACCCTTTACAATTTTCTCATGTAAACTTACTCTTTTTCTCCTGTGCATAGGAATTATGTTAGTATCTTTAATGTCTTATCCCATTCATCCCTGCCTTACCAAAGTTACACTGGACTGACAGCCAGCAGGCCGAGTTCTCATCTCATCTCTCTCCGACTGCTGTGAACTAATCTTTATCCTATAAGGATTTTAAAATTGAATAAAATTTCGTACTCTCTCAGTTTTCTCTCCCCAGTTTCTTCTCAGACAAACAGCCTATTCTACCATAGGAGTAGTGAGGAAAATAAGGATTTTTTTTTTTTTTTAATATTTTAGAATCTGTCTCCTTCCCCGATTTTCATCAACGGATAGACAGATCTTTTGTGTAAATTTGTTGCAGGCTGGCAAGTTTAACACTGATGCCTATACACCTAAGATCTTAAAAGGTTTACACTAAGCCATAAGAAATGCTACAGAGCCCCTATAACCCTCAGATGCAGAATCAGTTAATGGTGAAGTTGTATTATTGAGGCACTCCTGACCTGACCTACTTGGCAATGCCAGGAGGTAGGGCCGACAAACCTGAACAAACCCCCCCACACACAAATACAATCCTTCTGCACACTGCAGATCATGTACTGTAATGCACTGTGTGGCACAGGTACACCTACACTGCTTCACACCCATGCCTAGTTTGGCACAGATAGAGCTCTGCTCTCTCTAACTTTCAAAGCCAGCTGTCAAACAAAGCTGAAAGAGTATGTAGAGATTACACTCCCATCTGTCAAAAGAAAGATCCTTGCCTGACTGGCTTGCTCATGAGGGAGTGACCTTTCTTTCCCCCTCCTAGGGTATATGTCAGCTTTTTCAGAGTCTGCGCTATGGACTCGAGTCATAACAGCATCTTGGCAAGTAATTGAGCCAGGATGAGCATCCAACAAAACAGCTTCAACGATATGTAAATAATAATTTGTCCCAATTTGCCATTCAAGAAAGTATTGCAACAGTCTTCACTCTGTGGTAATTCTATGGCTGCAGTGATGAGCTTGTATAGGCCTGTTGCAAGACTGGAAAACTTGGAAAAAAAAACTGAGAAAAAAAGTTTAGGGGTTTATTGATGTCTTGGCACATCATACCTGTAATGGGAGCAAAAAAAAAAACCCAAACACCCCAAAGAACAACAAAACAAACAAAAAAATCCACACACAAAAAAACCCCAAACCAACCAACCAAAGAAACTACCAAAAATCCAAAACCAAAAATAAAACAAAAAAGAAACAAACCCAAAAAGGTAGGTTTGATCAAAGTATCTTTAAGTTCCTCACTTTCACTGTAACAACTTTTTTGTGTGTTCAGTTTACTGTTTTCTGTCATATACCTGTGACTCCTATGCTGCATAGTATCATATCCAATATCTGGTTTGAAAAACCCATACACATAAAAACCAATTAAAAATACTTAAAATTAATTGTTCATGCTTTATGAAGAAAAGGTAGTATGTGCATGTACCTTGGGGCCCAGCTTCTCAAATGCTAAATTAATGCCTCTTTTGAGGACTATATATAAAGATGTGCTAACAAATTGCTTCCACTGAGAGTAATGGAACTATGACTTACGTTTAAAAGTTAAACCTGGACAACTGTTTCAAACAAGGAGGATTCTTTTATGAATGGCAGACTAACACTCAGACAAGTCCAATGACTAGTAACTATTCTTGGTTTGCAGTGGTGTCAGTGTGAGAATCAGAGCCTTAATCTGCATTGCCCTGATCACTGCAAAAATAGCAACTGGATGTACAGGCACAGAAGTTATCAATCAGAATAAAGAAAAAATTTGTAAGTACAGATTTACTGAAGAAAAAAAAAAAAAAAAGAAGGGACAAACAAAGGGATTTCTACTGCTTTCTCCCCACCTTTCCATCAGCACCCAACAGTGAAAAATGCCCATTTCTATCAGTCAATGCAATCAGAACTGCATCTCTGATGGAGACTGCACAGTCCTTCACCCTTCATGACACCTACATTTACAGTCTGCAATACTCTGAAGTCTTTAAGATGACTCTTTTCAATGGTTCCCTCAAATACACTGCTCTTAACCCAAAGAAATGGTTCATGCTTAAACACTGAAGGTTTGTTTGGAATGATTTACTTTTAGCTTCAAATAAATGTACATTCTGGGGACTTCCAGGATATTAATTGGTTCTATCAAAGAATGGAAAAATAACAGATGCCCACTAGCTTACTGGAAAAGAGAAGAGGTTCTGTCAAAACAGCACATTTATTTGGAACTAAGAATTTAATTTTAAATCTCTGTCTTTGATGACACCGATATCTTTGGCATTTACATTTCCAATGTTTATACTACTGTCTTAAGGACACTTAAGTAGAACCTTATTTCCAAATAAAGTTTCACAACTTGGCACACTTGTGTTCTCTCTATAAATCTAAGAATTTTAAATCTTTTTCCATACAAACATACGTAATATTTCCTACCAAAACTGTGTGACCGCCATGAAGTTTAATTATTCTCAATCTATAAACCTGCACAAGACAGCTTATTACCCAAAATAATGCATCCGCCCAGGCATAATTACAAATATACATGTCCAGTAAAGGTAAATAAATAAATACCCTCAAAGTATGAAATGGCAGTGACTTACCAGGAAAATTATACTGTATGTTAGAACACCCCACAGGTTCATCGGAATGCAATTGTGGTGGAAAACTACATGAGACCTTTTCCTCCTAATACTGTAGTTCTCTGCTGAGCTGAAAATTAGCAAAAAGTCAGGAAGACAAGGATACCCCAAGTTGTCCTCTTCCATGGGATGCACACAGCCTAGCAGAGAGGAGGCTGCCAGGTAGAGCTATTCAGTTCCTCCTGTCAGCAAGCATGTGTGGAGATGATTCAAAGATGTGCAACACTAATGTGGGCATCTTGCCTTCTGCTCTGACACACAGAATGAAAACAACAAAGAAAATGAAAACAGAATGAAAAAAACCCCTGTATTTTTCCAAATTACAACCTCATGTGACACATGAACTGCCCCACCGATTGCACTGAGGGTGACTGCAGAAGTAGACGCCACTCATAGTGAAAGAGTTTGGTGCTGGTTTAGCCCAGATTACTCAACTTTTTGGATAGCTCACCAGCAGGAGATTAGGAACAGGTCTAAGTGTGGGTTTAAGTGTGCTGAACCCTGCGGCCTTTGCTGCTCATAGCTCCCAGCAGCTGGTCAGCCTGGCTGCCATGGAGGAGCTGACCCTTGGCTGCCTGTGAGTGAGCTGGGCTGCACCACACATGGCCGTGAAGAAGCTGGGAGCACACTAAAGCACACAATGTCCTCACAACACTTCTCTGGAGTTCAGCTTGAGGCTGGCTATGCTAGTGAACCCCAGTTTGACAACCGGCCTGGATTTTTTTAGAAATCCTCCAATGGATATAGTATAACATACTGAGGCTGAGCACAATTTAAAACCATGAAAAGTTAAATCCCACTGATGAGACCAATACAGTGTTAAAAGGCATTAGATTATGATAAACACTTTGGGAAGCTGCAAACAAGGCCTTGCAAGCCTGACACCTTATGTGCCTTTCACAATGGAATGTCCAAAGTTTATTTAGGTATTTGGCCAATTGGGGAGAAAGGGGTGAGCTTTACCCCTCCAGAGGAAACATTTCTCCTAATCCAGAGCTTGAATCTTTACCTTAAATCAGGAACACGTGAAGGAACTGAGCATTTAAAAACTCAGGTTGCCTTGAGAGGGCTTCAGGGTTCTACCTCTTGAACCACACCTGAACAGCAAGAGCCTGTTTTGCTCGGTCTGAAAGCATCAAAGCTCCCATTCCCATTTCTCAGGAGTGTCCACCAATTGCCTCGCTAAAGGTTACTCTGGGAGGCCCTCTTCTGTCAGAATGAAGCATGAAAGATCTACTGCACAGAGGAGCACACAAAGCAGCACTACTCTGGGAACTACTGACTAGGACAGTCATCTCCAAGCCTGGAATTTTGCTGTCAGCTCATTGCACTGTTTCTTTCACGTTTGGGTGTTGGGGCTTCTTTCCTCCATCACTGCCTAAGCAGAAAAATTTCTCATGCTCTCAAGCAACTTGGGTAAAGTGAAAAGAGAATCTGATATGCAAGCAGGATTTTGTTCACATTGCATTTTTTTTCTTACTTCCACCTGTCTAGGGAACATTAAAACTGCTTTTGTCATGACTCTCACAGAAGAGTCCCTGATACTCATCTTTTGTTTCACTTTGGTAGTTGTGTGATTTTGTGTGATTGGTTGTTGGGGGGGGGTGGGGGTGGAGGGGTGTTTGTTTGTTTTGTTTTGGGAGTTTTGGGCCTTTTTTTTGTTATTGGTTTGTTTTAGTTTGGGGGGTTTTGTGGTGTTTTGTTTTGTTTGAATTTTTTTTTACTATAACCATAACTTCTGAAATTTGGGGATTTTTATGTGTGGGTGGATGGATGTAATGGTAAGCAGGTCAGTGAGAACTAGGTCAACGAGAACATTGTGACATGCCAAACTAAACCATGAACTCAGCTGGAAGTTAAGGGAAAACTTAGGGCAACCAGGCAATTGCCTAAAAAATATGCTATCTGATCTTGAACTTTGTCATTCAGAGTTACCATCTATACCTAGAACTGAATCATTCAGAGGTGAGTGACACTCCAACAGTTTTCAAGATAAGAGCTACTACAGGCACCGTGCATTGGAGGTTACCTAAACTACTGCAGGTGCATTTGCTTCAGCACCTAGAGCTGCTGTACTCAAATGCAATTGGTGACTTCAAGCTCTTCAGTATCCACCGGAAATAATCACTACAACCTTTTTTTTTCCTGAAGGCAGACAATGCTGCTGATGATAGTCAGAGGCTGAGCTCTTCTAAGAAAATCAATTATATTACAGATTTTCTGAAGTAGTATACCCTACCTGAGAAGAACAGCAGAAAAATAATAAATCTAAAATTATTTTATAGTGGTGTCATTATTTTTATGTGCATTTTCAGACAGAGATTTAGGAAGAATTTCTTCACAATTTAGGCAGATTTTTATACACAAAATACTGATTAAAAATTACTAAAAGCTTGTAATTTGTTATCAAAGGATATTCCTGGAAAAGGAATCCCAGTGGTTCTGGAAAATAAACAGCATAAACAGGCAAATGCTATGATTCTTACTCAGCCTCTTTGGCTTACAATATGAGAACAGAATACAATATGAGAACAGAATACAATATGAGAACAAAATTCCCATCAGATTTGAGGTATTTTTTTCATTCTTGTAGGATGGAAATACCTGAAGTATTTTGATAATATCCAAGCAAGTCCATATTTGACCCAAAACAAAACTACACTGTCACAATATTAAAACTAACCACATTTTAGAACCTCAAAAAATATTGTCTCTCATTTCCATTACATTTGGGGCAAAGGCATCAACTTTTCCAATTATCGAGAGAAAAGCATATACCTTTAACTGCAGAAGAAAATACAGAAAAAAACCCAGATTAATTTGTTACTATAAAGACAGTTGATGATAATCTACCTTTTAAAAGTCTGCAGATAAAATGAAAAAAAAAACCACGTAACTAAATTCCTCATCTTTGTTTTTGATATTTCTCAAGTATCAACACTCCTGAAACTCACTTGCAAAAATCAGATTGCAGGACAGAGGCTTTAGTTTGAAAGTAGCCTAGGAGATTTAATGAACTATCTTTCTTTTAAATGGATGGTTACTTTGGACCTCTCTTAAATGGCCAACTCCTCAGATTTGGGACCCAGTCTCCTGGCCAGAAGAATAAATGGTTTTCCATTAAAAAAAAAGAGATGCAAAATCAGGAATAGGACTGTAAGTCAAAAATTTTAGTGTCTCAGCCAAACCAACACAATTTCTAGAGTTTTGTCTGAGCAAGGATTTAGGTCTAAATGTCTCAGTGTTCTTCATTTCATTGTAAGTGTCTTCACAATTCTTTTCTAACAGGATATGAGCACTGAAAAGACAGAGAAATCTACTACTAGTAGAACCAGAAGATTATTTTGTCTTTTGTTGTATCTGGAAGAAGTAGAGGAGTCATAAAGCAGGATGACAAAAAGACATTTTCTACTCTTAAAATTAGTAATAGCTGGCTTTTCTGGAGGCAATCCCCTGTGGATCCTTAATTCCTGTCTTTCCTGACAATTTTAAAAACACTGGAGTATAAAAACACTGCTAGAAGTTTCTCAGAGTATGAACTGCAAAATAGTACAGCCAGATTGTCACAAAACACATTGACAACACTTACAACCTGTGCATCCACCTCATTTGTTAGCACTATTCATTAGAAGCATTCACAGTGCTGTCGATAAGCCTTACTGTTCTTTATGTTGGCACAGGCTGCTTCCCTCCCTTGTTTCTGTGGCAACATCGCCTCTTGTATACACGGGAAAAGTCACGTTCTCACATTATTTGCTGTACTTTAAGCCAGTACCTGAACACACTTCACTCACTGGCTGGAAACACGGAGGAGAGACTCAGCATCAGCCCTTCAGCCAGATCTCTACAAGATGTGTCTCTTACTGAAACTATGCCTTGAGAGCACCAGCAAAACTGGAGAGGGGCACCACAGCCAGCACCAGCCATCCTACACCAGGTTTCTTCTTTTCTACAGATTTAAGGCCAGGGAGCTACTTGAATACAGTTCTTTCAGTAATATATTTATAGACAAGATATTTTATCTCCACAAGACTGACTGTCAGCCATATCAGCCATTTCCCAGCAGGCAATAACCTACTTAGAGAATCAAGGGCCAAAGGCAAATCTAGCCAGTCCCCAACAGTTAGGAGATGTTCACTCCAGACACAGAATCACAGAATGGTTTGGGTAGAGGGGACCTTAAAGATCACTTAGTTTCAACCCTCCTGCCTTGGGCAGGGACACCTTCCAATGGCTCAATGTCCCATCCAGCCTTGCCTTGAACACTTCCAGGGAAGGGACATTCACAGCTTCTTTGGGCAACCTGTTCCAGTGCCTCACCACCCCTCACCTGGAAGAATTTCTTCCTCATATCTAATATAAACCTACCCCCTTTCATTTTGAAGCCATTCCCCCTTGACCTATCACTCCATGCCTTAGAGGCACCCTAAAAAGTCCCTCTCCAACTCTCTTGTAAGCCCCCCTTACATACTGGAAGGTGCTATAAGGTCTCTCAGGAGCCTTCTCTTCTCCAGCCTGAATAACCTCAACTCTCTGAGTCTGCCTTCATAGGAGAAGAGCTCCATCACTCTGATTATCCTCCAGACTCCTTCTAACAGGTCCCTGTCTTTGAATCATGAATATAACTAAAAATCAAGACAAATTATTAGCTGAAAGAAATTAACATAATTGATGTCTTATCCCATTTCTTTCCCTTTAATGTTTTTCTAAGTCATTTCCTAGCTATTAAAGATTGACCTATAATTGCTGACAAAACAAAGCAGAGCCTGCATAGTGTAACACAGATTAAATTTTCAGCCAGTCATGCAGTTACCATCTTTTGGATGACGGTACTTTTCAGTAACAAGGCTTTAGTGTGCCATCTGGTGGATTTTCAGCATTTGGTACACTTTGCTGAAGTACAAACCCTGAGACAGAGAGATTCCTGATATATTGACAGGAGTATCTACCTTCTTTGGCCAATGACCATATCCATCTTAACAACTTGTATCAAATTAGATGTTTGCTTGACAGTAATAACTTAATTCCTCTCCCATTTCTAGTCAAATGAGCTTTTACTACAAAAACCATTGTTAACTTTAGCTAACACTTTACACTGATCAATGGTATATGTACTTGAATGGTGGCCCTCTCAAAAATAAGTTACACAAAACTAGCTGAACAGAATTCCATATTTAGGACCATGAGCTGAGACCCTCCATGACATTTAGATGCTTAATTCTCAATGACCAAACATGCTAGGATTAGTCTCTATTTGAGATGAGGGTCAAAGATACTGAAGTAAATCTGTCACCATACAACTTCAAACAAAACTGAGTTTGAGTACTGATTCCTCATTCTATGACAGCAAAAACTGTCATTAAAAATACTGTAGGGTTAAAAAATGAAAAATGAGAAGTCACGTGAAATATTTGAAAAAAAAATTCAGCGCATAAGTTTTGTATCCAACCCTTCTATGCAACCAAGGCATTTCTTCATTTCTCCTTTTTATAGAGCACAAGTCATGCAATAAGGAACCTGGGATGGATCCAATTTCAAAATGCACTCAGTCCTTTGAGCACACAGTCCTACAGGGGAGTGCATCTCCCACTCCAGCACACGCTGCCACAGGCACTCTTCCACTCGGCATGACATGCAATATATTCTGTTGCAGCTAAGCCTTCTAGGATTTTAATGCTGGATGCAGGCTGCCCTCTGAATGAATGAGTCACAGCTGCTACAATAGATCATTGGGGGGCAATTGGGTGAGCTTTCTACTCAACATACAATGTCAATCCAGAAAGCTGGATAGAAGATGGCAATGACTGTATGGAAAGAACAGACCAGTTGAGAGGTGCTGAATTTGTGGTTGTTAATGAGTCTCCTTATTGGAATCTGGCCTTCCTTTCACAGAGAAAACAAGACAAACACAGATAAAACAGAAAGGAAAAGAATAGCAGGGATTGCAAATGCAGCTTTTGGGTTTGGTCGCTATTGTTACTGGCAACCTGACTAGAGCCAAACAGGCTCAGCCCAGTCTTATCAGCCATTGTGAGACTTGGCAAACATACCAATGGCTGTGCTGGTTTAGGCAGCAATTTTAGCTGCCTGTTCAGACACAGGCTCACGGCACTGCTGCTGAAAGGTCATCCAAGACAGACTTTCTAAGCTGAAAGCTAACATTAAGAAGTGAAAAGATATACAACCAGGGAAGAAAAAGAAGACAAGAAATGAACATAGGAAATGAACTGGATTGAAGTGTTGTGGTTCAGAGGGTTTCAAGAACTGATCTGTGGCTGGGGGAGGTGACAGTTGGATTGAGATCCCTCTTTTTCATCAGAACATATTTTACAAGCAGGTAATGAAAGCCCAAGTCATACTATGGGTCTGAAGTCTCTAAAAGACTGCAAGACAACACTGCTTTTGGTACAGATAGGCTATCTTGCATCAGCAAGCAGAGTGACCTGACAGGTGTGGACCCACAGAGAACAACAGCCTGTGCTGTGATCAGCTATCTACAGTAAAAGAATTTCAAGAAGGCTATTTTGAATTAGCTCTGGCCTACCACACAGACTTAAGGACCATTAGGATTTAAAATCCCTTCTCCAGATTACTTTAGCCTGACAGCAAATGTGGAGGTCCCAAGAACACTCTGCAATGAAGACCAAGCACATTAGCACAGATAAATGGAGGTTCAATTAGAAAGTACAGTTCATGGAGATAACCTTGGATTGTTGCAGGCCCAGAGAGAGAGCGCCTTTCCAGCATCATCTTGTCCAACCTGAATACAGTATGAAAGACAAAAGTCCACATTTTTGTCCACGTTGCCTTTCCATCTTATTCTCAGTTATTTTAAGAGCAGATGTAGGGTTTTATTATCCTGGATAACGTTGAGTAGAGCCCTTAGTGTATTATATGTTCTCACTGCAAACTAAATCCACTCATAAATAAGAGTTATAAAACATATATTTCTTTTAGGAATAGAAGTGCATCCAGTTATGGAAAGCATATTGCAAGGTTTAAATATGATCCAAATAGGTGAAATAAAAAATACAGATATTTCTTCCAGAAAGCTGAGAGGGCATAACATACAATTAATTTCAACAGACATTAAATACCTTGGAGGACTAATGCCACAAAGGAATACAGATTACAGTAGTTCAAGACATTTTCTCTTTCAATTTTGCAAGTTCAATATGACATCTGAAAGCCATTTTTATGTCAGTTCCTTCACACTAATCCAACTTTACTTGCAGCAAAGTACTGCAAATTATACCATTTATTTTACTTGTGAAAACTAACCACGTCCTGTCTTCACAGTCAAAGAAAACCTTCTGGTGATGTAGTATTTCAGTAGTTTCAAAAGCTTTTGCATCACCTAATGTTTTATATGGAGTTCAAGGATTTCTGATATCTGACTAAAGCTTGTTTTCACAGAACACTGTTTCTGAGGCTTCCACAGCTTAAAAGGAATTTTAACACCTTTAATGAAACTGATTTATCAAAAACTTATTTTTATAACTCCCCATGTGGATTCAATCAGTGTTAAAGTGTACATTACTGAAACAAGATGATATAAATTAAGATTTAAATCAATGAGATTTAAAACCTTTTCAAGCTTTTTGCACCAGCTCAGTTAAATCAGTTTAAAGTAAAATCTTAAGGCAATACTGTGCACCTTTGCATGCATGTAAAGTCTGACTTTTCTGGACAAAGTCTTCACTAGCCAGCTACAAATTTCATCAGCCACAGCAGGACAAGGTTTGTACTTGTAGCAGGGCAGCTCACTTTGTAGGTCATTGCAACCCTTTCTGTGATTTTTGTAATTTTCATCTTTCTACTCCATCTTCTAGGCTGTGGTTAATTAAAGATCTTTATTTATTTTACTTGTGAAAACTATCCATGTCCCATCTTCACAGTATACTCAACCAAAGAAATCTTCTGGTGGTGTAGTATTTAAGTAGTTTGAAAGGCTTTTGCATTACTTGAAGTGATGAGATTTCTAAATTTCTACAAGTAAATTTCTCATTTTACGCAGAAATCAGACGCGGGCTCTAGCAAGAGGAAACAAATTCCGTATTTTTTAAATTGCCATGTAAGAAGAACGCCACTTAAGGTAATTTGTCAGCGCGTCTTTTGTCTTAAATCACCAGATGTTCAATTTAAATATGCGATGACATCGTAACACGTCCCGTCCAAACCACCAAATGTTTGATTTCGGTTCACGGGGCAAACGGATGCAAAAACCGCTTGAAAAGAGAAAACAGACGACGCCGACGACGGAGGCACATCCCGCGGAGGCACGGAGCGGGACACCCGAGCGGGCGCACGGGCACCGCGGGACGAGGCGGGGCGGCCCTCGGAAGTTCGTCACTGCCCGCGGCCGGGCCCGCCGGATGGATGGCGCCTGACGCCATCGCGGGGCGCCGGCCGTGCCGCCCGCAGCA